>JAVYIG010007524.1:0-100882 GCA_035222895.1 Strongylocentrotus droebachiensis
GTGTACAACAGCTGAAGGAATACGATGGAAAGACTCTCGTCTCTGTCACCAAGGAAGGTCTAGAGCTGCCAGAGGATGAAGATGAGAAGAAGAAGAGGGAGGAGGCAAAGGCCAAGTTTGAGAACCTCTGCAAGGTTGTCAAAGAAATCCTTGACAAGAAGGTTGAAAAGGTCGTGTCTCTCACTCTTGTTAATTGGTATCTGGGCCCCTGTCTTGTAAAGAGTTGATTTCAATCACAATTATGTACGTAAGACATAGGAGATTGCAAACTTACGATTGATTTGGATCAATCGTCCAAAATCATAACCCTTTATAAGACAGGGCCCTGACCTATAGGGAATGCTTTCTTTGAAATGCAATCTTTTTTCGTTTGTTTGCATTATATGATTATATCAACTCGTTAACAACTTTCAGATCACTTAATGTTTTTATCATTCAAATTAGAGGAAAATCAATGGCTAATTGCCTATAATAATTGCCATAAAGTACTCAATTGTACAAACAAAATGTATTATTCATTAATGATTGATCATCTTTTTTGTACAGGTGGTTGTGTCAAATCGTCTCGTCTCATCTCCATGCTGTATCGTAACTGGCCAGTATGGTTGGACCGCCAACATGGAGCGTATCATGAAGGCACAGGCACTCCGTGATACCAGCACCATGGGCTACATGGCAGCCAAGAAGCATATGGAGGTCAACCCAGACCATCCTATCATCGATGCTCTCAGGCAGAAGGCTGATGCAGATAAGAACGACAAATCTGTGAAAGACTTGGTGATGCTGCTCTACGAAACCTCCCTCATGGCATCTGGATTCTCACTGGAAGAGCCCATGACACATGCATCAAGAATCTACAGGATGATCAAACTTGGACTCGGTAAGCTCATTAATCTATACACCCTCTCACCTTCCTATTCCTATGCTATTGTATGAAGTATAAGTCAATTATTTAGTAAATATACACTGAAGTGTAGGGCAATCAGCTCAAGAAAGTTTTACAAAGAGTTGGGAAAATTTACTACAAGAAAATCCTTCTCACAGATATGTATCACTTTTCTGTACAGAGAAATCTAAAGGAGACTGCTTTCAAAGCTTTTTTTATTTTATGCATTTTCTGTAGAAAAATCCTGGAGGACCCATTGGAAAGCTTCTTTTTTGTACACAATTGTCAAATATGAGGACTTAAAACCAGAGATTATCTTGCCGGTCTAGAGCAAATTATGGGGGGGGGGGGGGGTGGGGGTGTTCATTCCGGTCTTTACTCGTATCTTGTCAGTATGTTTTTTTTGGGGGGGGGCCCCATTTATGAAAATGCTTATAATGGATTCAACCTTAACCTTTTGTATGGTATGTTTTTTTTGTGTGTGCAGGCATTGACGAGGATGATGTACCAGAGGAAACAGCTGATGAAGACATGCCACCATTGGAAGGTGATGATGATGATTCAGCCAGGATGGAGGAAGTCGATTAAAACTGGACTGAACATGAACATACCTAAAAAGAACTGACCATCGTAACTGTCCAGCATTTAAGAGTATGATTGTATTGAACATGCTGCAGTTGTTCAATTAACAACCTTCAGTGAAATTCGTCATGTGTTGACCTGGCGATTTTGAAGGCTCTGCAAGTCTCTCTGCAAGGATAGAATTTCATAGGAACAAGTATGCTGTCCAAGGAATGTATCTTCAGTCTTAGAGCCATCAGCATGTTCTCTGTATGATACCAGATATGCCAACCACCACTCCACAATCATTTTAATGCCTCCCCAATTTTCTGAAAGATTATCCCTATTATGCTTAATGCAATTGATAAAAACCTCCCTGGTTTCTGAATGAATCCTCCCTGAAAGCTGAATGTAAAGGTTGGCATACGTGCGATACTGAGACAATGCACCGATTCTGAATGCATTGGCTTCAAGTCGTAAGAAACGTGTTTACACACACCCGTTACCTCTGTTCTAAATGATCCAATGTGATTATGTAGCATTCAAATGCTTTAATTTTCAAAGTTTGCAAATATTATGATGGACCATTTAGTTGCCAAGGTTCACATATCAATTTATTTGGAAATCATCTCCCAACGGCTAAATTATCGCAAAGTCAATGATGGCACTCAACCATTTCCAGATCGTTGTAAATATTAGCCGTTTTAGTTATACTGCTTTACATGTGTGATAGCAATGTGGAAGCCTAGAAATTTCCCCCGAGATCATCAATATGAAGCGTTGTATAATCTTGTGTAAATGCAGTATTCAGTGTTAAAAGTTTGTGCTTGTATTGTCTTTCTTGAAGTAATCCATTCAAAACTAAAAGCCTCAAAAGGTGAACATATGGTATACATATACATGTATAAACATTTAAAAATAGAGCATCGATCTAGTGGTCACCTGGTCAAATCAGATGGGTGCACTCATTTCTAATGGTAGATGTTATTTTTTTGGAAGAAAGTGGTTATCAGAGGATCATATTAACATCAAGGTATATTTGTATTTATTAATGTTGATATGATGCTGTAGCATTAATTTATGCACAGCGTTGGGGAAATTTCTTCAACATAGATAAAGAATTCCTCTTGCCCATTGCTTTCAATTCTCTATTCAAACCATAACATTACACTAGATCAGAGTCTTACTTGTGGGTAGTATTTTATGTTGAATCAGGAATGTTGATACATGTAAATCTGTTTTGTGTATTTTGTTTTCTACTGTTAAAAATAAAAAAGAGAATCTTATCATCCTGTCTTCCCTCTAAATTCATTTCACCTCTGTCTTTGTTTAGACATGATAGATAGTCAAATAGATGTTCTGTAGCAAGCCATCAGAAATCTTGGTTCATGGACAACCCATGTACATTTCAATGGATTGTCCAAGAACTAAGATTTGAGACCATCTCTGGAATGTCTGGATACTGGCCTGGGTCCCAAATTTGTGAGATAAATTCCATGTTCAGTATTGGAAGCTAACCATTTGATTGCATCAAAAAGCAAGCACTGTTATATCAGACTGAAATGTTGCATATCGGGTTAGTCCGAATGAATCAAAGATGGATGTACTAGACAATTTCTACAACGGAGGGGGGGGGGGGGGGGGGGGGGGGGTCTGTTGTAAGCAGTGTACAAAGAGAGCTTTTGAGTGATTAAATAGGTGTGTGGTGTGAAAGAGGCAAAAAGGAAAGGTATGATTTGTGCCAGAATTTTCTGGAACAGTTTGATATTTCTAAAACAGTGCAGTGGGGTCTGTTAGTGTACACGGAGAGCTTTTGAGTGATTTAATAAATGTGTGATGTGAAAGAGGCAAAAAGGATAGGTATGTATTGTGCCAGAATCTTCTGGAACAGTTTGATATTTCTACAACAGTGCAGTGGGGGTCTGTTGTAAGCAAATGTAAAAAGAGAGCTTTTGGGTGATTGAATAGAAGTGTGATGTGAAAGATGGTAGGTATGCATTGTGCCAAAATCCTCCAGAACATTTCGATATGTTTGGGATAAAATCCACCCCCTCCCCCCCCCCCCCCCCCCCCAAAAAAAAAAAAAAAAATTGAAACTAATTCATTGGGAAAATGGGTGTGGGGGGGGCAAATTCTGCACTACATGTACATCCCTTCTCGCTAACCACCCCCTCCTTTCACAAAGTTCTAGTGACATCCATCTCATAAAAGAAAAGAAAATTACTAATTCACAATTTCCATATTTTTGTTACAGGTGTATATGTATTTAAAATCCATGAAGTTGTACCTTTTCATTCTGGCAATCTTTTCAACAACTTTTCAAAATCTGTGAATGATCAAATTCAATTTGTACAGCTATTTTGTAGATACATTTACAGGTTTGAATTTCCTAACAATGCATGTCCTAGTTGGTCGTGCAACAGAAGAATACACAATGGAAATCGAATACCAGTACATGTACCACACTTCACTCTGATTTTATTGTAACAACCTTTCACTACAGAAAATATACATGTAGGTGAACAAAACAGAAAAATACATTAGTAGTACATTGCTATGGACGGAATACATTCCTTTGAAAATCTTCTGAAATATAATTCATGCTCTAATAACTTCATGAATGTTCTACTTCTTGTGTACTAAGCAAATATGTTTTGCAACTATCCCAATCATGACAACGATTACCTCCTGAGATTGTTAAGTAACGCAACACAAACACAAACACACACCAATATGAACTACTTTATGAACATGTTAATAGCATGACATAGACACAAACAAACATGTATATAAATACATATCATGATTTTCATAAGACTGACAAATCCTACTTCAAGGTGGGCAAAGATTTGTTGTTTCTTTCTTTATCTTTCTCTCTATCCTGGCAAAGACTTTCTCCTCTTTCTACTCCACTCTCTCTCTCTAACAAATTATGACGTAAAAGCTCCTGAAAGACTAAATACATGTACATGTATATGTACTTGATTATACCTCTACTTATGGCTAAAAAATCCAGGAAGGGTCAATGTCATAAATTCTCTCAGATTCTTCTTCATGCATCCTGTTCTTCTGGTTTGATTTGTTGAGTCTCTATTGCTTGATGATCAGTCATCAAAGTTTGTTACATCAGTGTCATAGATTCTCTCAGATTCTTCTTCATGCATCCTGTTCTTCTGGTTTGATTTGTTGAGTCTCTATTGCTTGTTGCTGATCAGTCATCAAAGTTTGTTACATCAGCGTCATAGATTCTCTCAGATTCTCCTTCATGCATCCTGTTCTTCTGGTTTGACAGTTTGACTTGTTGAGTCTCTATTGCTTGTTGATCAGTCGCCAAAGTTTGTTACATCAGTGTCATAGTTTCTCAAAGACTCTACTTGATGCACCCTGTATCTCTGTCTCCACGTGTTCAGGAGGGAACAGTGGATCAATGGCAGAAGCTATGATACCAGCGACTAACTCTGGCAACAGTCTCCTACAAGTGGAAACCAAATACATGTATGAAATATAAGGTAACCTAGTAACAAAATCATTGTACACAAGGGCGTACGCAGGGGGGGGGGGGGGGGGGGTTTTGGGGGGTTCAAACCCCCCCCTTTGGTATTTTTATGTATGTAAACCCCCCCCCCCCCCCCCCCCCCCCCCCCCACTGAGCGACTTTTCGGCTGGCTGAGTCGTTGCGATTTTTTATGACCTCCAAAAAAAAAAAAGTGTCCGCTTACCCCCCCCCCCCCCCCCCCCCCCCCCCCCCCCCCCCCACTGAGCGACTTTTCGGCTGGCTGAGTCGTTCCAATTTTTTTGACCTCCAAAAAAAAGTGTCCGCTTACCCCCCCCCCCCCCCCCCCCCCCCCCCACTGAGCGACTTTTCGGCCGGCGCGATTTTCAAATTTTCGGGAGCAAAATATTTTAAAACCCCCCCCTTGGAAAAATCCTGCGTACGCCCCTGATTGTACACTATGTGAAGGAAAAAAGAACAACATGTACACTGCACTAATTTGTTCATATAATATGGTTTCTTCTCACATTATGAACATAAAACGATTTGAATCGTATAACTTGAAGAAATCCCTAATGCAGACTGACAACTAGCATTCAACAATATCTGATTATAAAATATAAAAAATCATTCTTATTTAAAATCTACTGTCTTTTGTATAAAATTAAAAAACAAGAACTCTATAATGTAATTCTGTAATCTATCAAATGATGTAAATACATCGGGGTAGCATGAAGCGGAATGGAAATGATGAACCTGACTCACTGGGCACATGCAGGAGCACTGTTGATTTCTAGAAGCCATACCCTAAGGTCGGTATCCAACATGAAGTCAAATCCATACAGTTGGAAACTGTGGTATGATAGTCCATCGGTAGACAGCTCCTGCAAAGAAAGCAATCATGAAATTCTTTATCTCTAAGCCTTTTATACCTCTTCCCCCCCCCCCTCCCTCCCCTCCTCCCCCTCCCCAACTCATCGGCCTTGTCTCAAGACACACCTGCACCCATCATGACCACACTGCTGTAAAGCACGTCACTAAAGCTGGAAACTTACGTTTAAAAGATGTTCTGCAAATACATGTATCCGTTTCCTATCCTACACTTAAAAAAAGAAAGTTGTATCAAAATAGGTTCGTGTAAACACACAATAATACTATAGAGAAAATTGGATGATAACAAATGACATACCTCTTTTACTGACAAACAGCACGTTCTCACAATATGTCTGATTTGAGGTAGGATCTTTTCTTCTAAGCTCACATTCCAATTTTCTTGTAGAATTCTGTAAAACAAGAGGATAATTCATAATGTAAACACAAATTCAACATGGACTCCAACATCAGTGTGTATCAGACACATATATTAACCTTTGAGGGATTTAAATTTGCATGTGTGCCACAACAATCTTAAAGCAAATTGCTGAAATTTATGTGCTGGTAGTTAATCACTAGGCAAATGGTTCAGTCGCATCTCTAAATTTGAACATATTACAACAATGGTCTATACTTCAAGACCACACCACATTCTATTCACATTTTACAAAAAAAAAATAGTTAGTAATACTAATACTGGTTTATTTAAGGATATATATATCTAGTCCTACTAGACAGCAATGACTTTCACACAGCACTCTTCTACAGGCTACAGATTCAAAATTACCATACATACCTGTCAAATGCATCAAAGAACATCTCATTTCCTTCTTCAAACTTTCCAAAGTCCTTGGAGTGAGCCTCCTATAAACAAAAGATAACAAACAACACATTAGGAATGGAAAAGAGAAAGACATTCAACATGGAAATGAGGAAACATTATTGTGGAAGGAAATTTTTGGAGAAACTTTACTGTCAAAGACATTATGTAAATATGCTTTATCTACATACGGTAATGTCTTTGACAGTAAAGTCTCTGAATTTGTTTTCCTTACACAAGAATTTATCCTCACTTCCTGGTGGAATAGGTTCAATTTCTTCTGTAACTACACTTACGGTTTAAAAAGTGAAAGATAGTCCACTTGTTTCGAACTTGAGTCTGAAATAAGTGCACCATCCTTTTTTTTAATCTCCATATGATTGTGAAGAGAGTTCATGATAGGGGTCATTTACATATTCAGGACTATACACGGTCAACTCCTTGTCTGTGAGAGAGACAAAAAGGGGGAGATAGCAGAAGGAGGGAGGGGTACTTTACTCGGGAGCTAATTATGCTCCCAGTAATTTTTGTAATATATGTGTAATGAATCAGTAACTGCATCATTCCATTCTAAATTAGTAGGTGATTAAAATAATAAGGCACACATCCATACCTGAATACAATGATTGGTGAGATGAGATACATGATAAGATATATCATCTGGTTCATAAGGCTCAGCACATGTTCTCAAAACACCTTCTTTCATCAGATAAATGTTATATTGATGATCTAGCAAAACCCAACATCTGAAATAAAAGAAAAAAAGGAATAAATTATTTTGAATGTTACTCCTCTCTCAATCACTAGTAATGACGAGTGACGATGATGGTGGTGTGATGGTGATGAGTGACAATGATGATGGTGGTGTGATGGTGATGAGTGACAATGATGATGGTGGTGTGATGGTGATGAGTGACAATGATGATGGTGGTGTGATGGTGATGAGTGACAATGATGATGGTGGTGTGATGGTGATGATGAGAAGGATGATGGTGAGGAGGATGATGTGAATGGTGATAATGACGATGATATGATGATGATTGTGATGCATGGTGAAAATAAAGTTAAGATAATAAAAGAGTAAGGATGATATTAATGATAATACCGAGGGTATGCATCATAATGATATGTGTCTTACCATCTATTTGTGTATGTTGCTATTCCTACTGTAACTTTTAACTACATTACATCATTACAACAAGCAATATATTGGAGGCTTACAATCTTGAGTTACTTTTGGGTTCAGCCATTTAATGTTGATCCATCTTGTGCACTACACTGTGTTCCGCCATAGATGGCGCTATTCCGTAACACCATTTACAAAAAACTATTCAAAAAAAAATTCTGGAGCTGTTACTACTAGAAAGGGTGATCGAGTGAGAAGAATACAGTCAGAAAGCCAAAAAAAACTTTAAAAGAAAGACAAATACTAGAAATTTTAGGCATGATAATGAGTACGACCTTGCTTGACCTTACCTGATGTCAAACTTTCTGCTGCCTGGTAATAGCAGAGGATTCTCAATGTACTTTTGAACAACATGTGCATGAGGATGGGAGTCCACGAATGAGAGAAGTTCATCAGAGTTACTGGATATCAAAATACCCTCTCCTATATCAGAGATAAAATCACAAAACAATGGTTGGACTTTCTCAAAATAAAGATGGAAAGGACAACAATATGACACACAACATGCAAGAAAGGATAAGAAAGAGTTCCAAAATAAGTCTCATTGAATTGAATTATATGATATAATATCAAAGATTCTGCGTCATCAATTGTGTCTGGCTATTTTATATAGACAGGTATATATTGAATGGGGAGGCGCAATGCCAGGGAACATCGAATAAAGCACTGGAAAAAGCGTACAAGTCTTAAGTAACCTAACATCAGATGAGATGCATTGAATCTTCCAGCTACTTTACTTGACTCTTACAGCTAGAGTTTCATTGCAAATTCTAGGCCCCTCTAAAATTCTGTACACAATACCCTTGTATACAGGCTAGGCCTCCATATTTTAATCATGCATGCAATTCAGCCATTGGCTGCGATATGTAGATGAATAAATACCATACCTTACCTTACCTCATCTGGACCCCCCCCCCCTCCCCTGTGAACAGTAAATATGTATTAGAGCTCTCCTTAATCATCATAGGATCATAGTGTCATAGAGTATGACAATACACCTGACGGTGGCCTGTACTGCAAATGAAAAAGAGTTTCTTCAACAAACCTTTCAATCCAGCTGTTGATTTAGCAATCCAGATATCTCCACTGCCACTTTCTTGCTTGCTTGCATGAGATCTCTTCAGTTCTTCTCTCTGGTCAGGCTTTGGTACTTGGAATGGTTTCTTTCTTGAGGATTCTTCATCCCTCTGCTGAGGCCTGATGATGTAGGTTTCTGGTAACCATAGCGATATATCTTCTACTGTAGATTCCTGCCAACTACTCAAAGCTGTTACAAGAGCAGTCTTCCTGCTAAGTTTTCCAGATCCTCGGTAGCAGTTCACTAGCTGCAGAATTCCATCATGACCTGAATTATGCGCACATGCAATAAATGAAATAGAGGAGAAACAATCCATTATGGAAGTGTACATATATTCTGGTAACTTGAAAATAACTGGCTTTGAGATCCATTTGCTATATTATTTAAATCAATATGTCATTATAACTTAATTAGCCAACTGGTTAAAATGTGTTCATACTGCAAAGTGCAAAGACCTAGATGCAATCCAATATAATTTATAAGCCTATCATTACATCATCACTATGCAGCATATTAAAGGCGAATCTTAAACAATTGCAAGATCATTATCATCATCAGCAGCAGCAGCATCTTCATTGACCGTTAGTCACCAGTCATGGTCCATCAGCTATAAGTATAACCATCCTCTTCTTAATAGCTAGATAGATGTCAGCAGCATTGTCAGACGGCTATAACAATTTTCAACTCATTCCCTTCCTTTTGAATTCATGTATCAATTTGTTCTATCCATTTACCTTAGTAACCCAATATCCTCGGGCTCATAAACACTACAATCGTACAGACTCACTTATAGATCTACAGTGAGTCTGTACGACTGTAGTGTTTATGACTTATGTTACCTGTTTATGTTATCGGTGTATAATAACGGTATAGACCCTTCATGTTCAACATTACCTAACCTTCCAAATGGAAACTTTACTGTGTTCCTCTCCCCAATGATCAGATTGGCTTTGACGGTGTCGCCGGTCTTCTGAGTCCACTGTGATCGTCCAGAAATAGTTTCAACTAAAGCGTGATAAACACTACTTTTATCGTCTCGAACAATATATGAAAACATTATACCTTATAAAAAATACACAACAAAATGCCACCAATATACTTTCGTACTTCACCACGGTATGGAATGTAATGTGCTTGTGCGGGCGGGAGGGAGATCCCCGGATCGGAGTGCCGAGTATAGTACCGAGGGCGGGTGGGGCTGAAATGACATCAGGCGCCTCGCTACACAGCTTTAGCATACCCCAGCCAGAGAGTTTCCCCACCCAAAGGGCTGGGGCCTCCGGCGGCAGCATAGCTCGCCGACTTGACTCTTACTCGTACTCGACTGCGCTCATTGCATTTGCATGCATACTACTACTAGCATAGCGCATTCGGGATCGGGGGAGAGCAGAGAAGGCGCTAAGCATGGCTGTCCGGCAAATGCAGAGTGTTTCACAACTGTGCTCATTCATAGCTCGAAGTAAGTTTGTGAGAAGTTTTGGTTTACATTTCTAATGTGTTTGTATAACGTTATTTATTAAATATGGATACATTTTATGGCGGAACACTGCCTAAAAATAGAAGTTACTTGATCAAAAGTTTTACTTCAGACCAACCTATTGCAATTCATGTGATGTTACTTTTGTTTCTAACTCTAACTTTTCAGTTCTAGTCTACTTCTAAGTTCTACAGGGATACTCCTCAGGATAAGTCAGGATCATGTAATACCGAAGAATTAAACTTTTGCTTAGTTGTGGTGCATACTTATTGGTGCATATATATGGAGAGGGAATGAGGAAACAGTGCGTGTAATGGAATGGAGCTTGCCCGATGGCGATAGGCGGTAACGCTGCAAAAGTACACAAGCACTGTTCTCTTTGCATGTTGACTGTTTCCAATTCCATTTCTGGGCGCTTGTTCAGAAACGTATCCAAAATTTTACCTGTAACTCCGGCGTGGAGATCTACTCATGATTATTGTTATTCATATAAATATACTTTTTCGGCAGTACTATTCTATCGTTCTTTTTAGATATTTATCTTGATTATTTCTTGTTTGTTTTAAATATGTCATTTGATGTACCATTATCATCTATGTTCATTCGATGTATTTACATTGTTTCACACGGCCCCAATGGAAATCAGTTTTGTAACTGTTTGGGCTTTTTTAACCGTGTATAAATAAAGATATCAATTCAATATCAATATCAATACTAAAACATACCCAACGTAATGTCTTAGATCCTTGTACGGTAGATAACTTCACACAAGCGCATGCGCCTGCCCGAAACCCACCATCGGTATGCACTTGTATTGTGCAGTGGTTTGCCGTGAAACCCTTGAAACAGTGTATACTAATATCAACCTTTCTCCAAAAAATACCAAAAATAACAAGAAAATTGACACAAAACAGGTAATAAACATAACGACTTTGAACTCATGATCTTTATTTTGACATTTAATGAATATTTACTTCATTTTGGGTATGTTTTAGTAGATCTCCACGCCGGAGTTACGGGTCATATTTTGGATAGGTTTCTGAACAAGCGCCCATTTCTGTTTCATGTCTAGTAAGTCTAGTAACCAATAATCAGTCATTTTCATTGTTTTGGTGATTCGCAAAAGAACATAATTGTCACTGCACTGTCAATTAGTAATTTCTAATTATTTCTATTGTTTTATGAACAATGTCTAGGATGTCTATCTGTATCCTATTGTTTTCCTTCATGAATTTGTCAACACCACTGCAAATGACTCATCTGAAAGGGTTTTTGTTGGTCCAGCATTGACTTATTGTGGGAATTACATTTCCCATTTTAAATATTTACATATTTTCTCATCCTGTTTCCTAAAGGATTAGTGATAGGACCTAATTTATCCAGCCAGACCAGATTGCTATCAACATCACAATGCCAACCGAGAGACGAGAGGATGTTAGTTGCTCCACAAAGCTTCATGGTTCAGAAGAGATACACTAGCTGGTATAATACATGTAAGCTGTTCTTCCATATGTTTACTTTCATGATAAATTCATTTTGGTGAAGTTGTTATTTGTTTTTATTATACATGTATGGCATCCCTATGCCTGTTCAAAATGTTTTGTTTGTTTGGGTCTCTTTTTATTTGCCTTTATGAGTATGAAGAGAATGGTTTTGGCAAAAATGGCATAAGTTATCATGTCATAAAACATATAAATGGACAGATGTCACAACTTTTAATAAATTGTATTTTGTTTTGTGAATTTTTAGTAACTGCTGATCAGCTATGGAAAGGAATGTTAGCAACTACTGGTAAGGCAGCTAGGAAGGCAAGAGGCAAGAGACCTGCAAGAAGAATGAAAAAGGATCTAAACAGAGGACAAATGGTTGGAGAAGGTATGTAACTCATTTTACTTTCAATAGTGTAATATGTGCATGATGAGACAAGCCGCCCCTCCCTCTTCCCTAATTGAATCTTATGTTAGTATATGAGTAATAATATCATTTGTAATTTAAATAATGTGGCCACATTTTTAATTTCTTCAGACTGATTTCAGATGTTTATATAAAAATATATTTTGTATAGTTTTATATCAAAATGCTAGTTGCAAGGAGAAAGACAGTTTTAATGAAACGATACAATTATGTAACTTGATATAAACAGGCAGGGCTCAGATCGCCTGGCCGGGCCTGAATGCACCTGTAGTTCAGGGTAAAGAGGTCTTAACAATTCAGAAGAAACTGCCTGATCCAGAGAAAGAAGAGAGATTACGTCTGATGAGAGAGCAGTGGGATAAGAAGAGGAAGCGTACTGTACCACCAGAAGAGAGAGGTTGGACATCTAAGAGCTGGGGTGGAAGAACATTAGGACCACCTGATCCTATCCCTGGAGGTATGTCATAATCACTCCATTCTAATAACGTGCTATGAGAAGATATTTATATCTCTACCCACCTTTATATCAAACACTTGATGAAGATGCTGTAAAAGAAAATTTATCTATCTACATTTGCATTGATAATCTGAATAGTGTGTTATTTTTTAAATCTTGACATTGGAATTGGTGTGTTATGAAAATGAATTCATCTATTCTATTTACAAATGTATGAAATACTCTAAATAGTAAGGTATGGAAAAGGAATTGATCTTTTACATGTATTTAAAAGAATGATTTCAAGTATTTGATGCATTTCTTCTTATTGCAGAGAACTTTGAAGGCTTTGATTCTCGTGTGATCCATGTGAGGAGAGTATTTAATATGACAGGTTCGGTCGGTAGAAAGAGATCCATGTCAGCTCTGGTTGTCGTTGGCAATGGAAATGGAGCAATAGGTAAGACTAAGAATCTTCTGCATCTTAACCTATTAAAGTATAAAATTAGTATTTAAAAAGAAGTTGATGGCAAAGCATTTTATTTCCAAAGGGATAATTGTCATAGTAATTAATGATTGCATTTTATTTTAAGGGGAACTAACCAGTTCAGTGATTGAGGTCATTGTACCCATAATTCATGTGGACAATCACCACCTTCAGATATCCCAGAGTTAATTAAATGTACAAGTATAATAGAACTGAGGTTATTTTGAAACAGTGAACAGAAAACAGAAAAATACCAAAACAAGTTTAAACCGTCCCTTAGATAAATCCAAGGGAGGGTTTAAACATGTTTTATTTATTTTTGAGAAAAATTTGCAAGGTGTTTAGATGGATTCTCTTTTCTCATTATAACCAGGTTATGCTCTTGGTAAGGCACCGGGTGTGATAGCTGCACTGAGGAAGGCTAAAAACAAAGCTGCAACAAATCTTCACTACATTGAACGATATGATGACCACACAAGTAAGAAGAGAGGCATATATTGTTATTGTTGTTTCTCTTCACTTTCATAATGCATAGTTAAGATGTTGTAATGAGAAAGGTTCATTCCGAGATCGATCTGTCAACCATAATATGCAGATAGGATTCTTTCTCTTTCTTTCCTATTTTTTTGCTCCTCTCTATTCTTTCTGGATGTGTGTGTGCGTAGTACTTGTATTATGCAAGTCTTTTACTTTTTATCGTTAATTTTTGTTCATTATCCTGTCATTGTTTGTTACAGGGCCCCGATTACAAGCAGATTTCTGCTTCTAAGGGGTCCTTAGTCCTAACCATTATATTATATATGGTCATTGTAAATTGTTTTATACTGATTGAATAAAGAATTTAATATGGATCGTACAATTGGAATGTAAGTTTGGGTTTTTCCCACCATATCATAAAAATGTGTTCCTGAGAAATACAAGTTTTCTCATCACTTTTATGTATGTTCTTCTTTCCAGTCTATCATGATATAGAGACGAATTTTGAAGTTACAAGAATTCGAATGAGAAAGCAGAACAAAGGTATGTATGGTATCACTGCCAGTTGAATTGCATTCTGGAGAAAAAAGTCATTGTGTGTGTTATCATTTGTGTTTGAGAAACAATCTTTTTAAGATACAACTTCGGAGTAACCAGACATGATGATGTGTAGAGAAAGAAATCGACAAGTGAAGAAATACAGGATTTATTGTACAAGAAGGAATAGAGTTACATGTATGTGACAAGAATATTGATGTACATGAAAAGAAAAAGAATCTACATGACCAAAAAGAGGTAGAGAAACAATGTGGTAAAGAGTACAGTTAGCTCTGCATAAGTCACATCTGTTGTGCCTGCAGAAAAATATATCAACTTAGGAAGTGTAAACACGGTTTGCATAATTTTTTAAAACTTTTAATGATTGAGGGGAAATTTGACCCGAGTGACGTTGAGTTATGCAGAGTTAAAGGTAATACAAAGTTTTGGGAAATTTTGAAAATTGGGTGGATAGTGATTCTTTACAAATATGATATATTTGGATGCCCCTGTGGATGTATTCTACGGGTAAGTACTAGAAAAGTTAGCACCTAAAACACTTCTGCTTTCAAGAAAAACTGAATATAACAAATTACCAGTGCTCCCAGTAAATTTTGGTGAATTTAGCTGCGACCATGAAAATCTCAGAATATGTAGTTGTGATATATAACTTCCAAACGAGAATAGCTAATTGGTCGATTTTAGTCAAGAAACATTGTTTAATAGCTTAATTAATATCTTGACCTTGAGAGGGAGCTATACAACAAAAAGAGTTTATTATTTACAATTTCATAACTTTAGACTCAATTTCAACCGCGACCATGATCACTGAATATTGTAGGATCGCATATGCTTCCAATATGTTCATTTGAACCAAATTCATGACCCAATACCTAAACTTTGTATTACCTTTTAGTTTAACTGTACCTCATAAAGATGAAAAGATCAAGAACAAGATACAAAATATTATAAGTAATTTGCCATTTCATTACAGGGTATGGATTGAGGTGTCATCGTGTTATGAAGGAGATATGTAGATTAGCTGGGATAAAGGATCTCTATGCCAGAGTGTACGGTTCCGTCAACCCTATCAATCTAACCAAAGCTGCTATCAATGGTTTTGTAAACCAGGTAGGTAATCTGTTGATATATGGTGTATACACCAACGTATAGTGTTATTACCAGAGTGTATGGTTCCACCAACCCTATCAATCTAACCAGAGCTGCCATCAATGGTTTTGTAAACCAGGTAGGTACCGTAAATCTCCGTGTATAAGGCGCACTTTTTTGGCGCCGAAAAATTTTGAAAATCGGGGGTGCGTCTTATACACAGATACAGAAAAAAAAGTTTTTTTTTTTTTTTTTTTTTTTTTTTTTTTTTTTCCTTCCCGATTTCGATTTATGGCGCTATGCCTGGCAATGTCTCCCAGCTCAGTAATCAGTGTGTTGACTCACCACTCGGAAACTACAACAACACTCAAATTTGTCTGTCATCTTGGTTTGAAAGTAATCTTTCTAATAGATCTCAAAATGTAGTTTTTAATAATTCCTCAATTTTTTTTCTATAACAAATGGTGTACCACAAGGTTCTATCCTAGGTACTCTATTGTCAGAAATTTAGAGGATTCTATTCATATCATGCATGACTATTGATGTTTGGCATAGAACACAGTGCTTCTGCTAGCTGATGTGATGAGGCTGGTGTGGGACACTTGGTATCATGAAGCCTTAAGAGTCTGGACCTGTTTTTAATTTACATTAATGATCTTACACACATTCTTCTACAACGACATTGTTACTATTATTTGGTGGGTTTTCGGCAACAAAACAGGGGTGCGCCTTATACACAGGTGCGCCTTATACACGGAGATTTACGGTATTCTGTCATTGTAAGGTGTTTACAGCAGGGTGTATGGCTCCACCAACAATTTCAATCTGAGTAGATATGGTTTAGTAAACCAGGGGGGGGGGGGGGGGTGTTTCACAAAGACTAAGATCAACTTTAAGTTGGACTTAACTATGGCAAGCCGTTCATGCCACTGTTTCTCTCACCATTAACTGCCATTGGTCTCTCCAAGGACGTACAAGTCATGGTCACAAATCTACAGAATTTACTTTTTTGGATAATTTATTATTGAAGAAAAATATAATATCTAAAGGTCATAATGGTGTGAAACACCCCCTGGTAGGTAATCTGTCAAGACATACAAGGTGTATACACCAGACTATATGGTTCTACCACCGACCCATTCAACCTTCGTAGAGCAGTTTCATATGATAGTCGTCATAGGTGAACAATGTGGGAACTGCAGCTCCCTGTCATTTGGTTTATGATGGCGCTTAAACCTAATTGACAATGACGATATACAGTACTACCAATTCAATTAACCTTATTTGATATATCCGACTACCTGGTGACTGTAGCTTCCCAAAAACGCCTAAATGTTTCACATTAAATTGATCCCTTTATATTTTATTATTTATTTCTCTTTTAAGGAAACTCATCAACAGATAGCAGATAGGAAAGGTCTCCATGTTGTTGAGGTGCGTCCAGAGCGGGGGAGTCTTCCCATCGTAGTAGCGTCACCAGAGAACAAAGATAAAAGGACAGACGTGGACGAAGAGCCTTGGGATAAAGAGCTCCCTCTAGAGTGGAAAGAAGAGAAGCCTAGGAAGTTTGAGAACAATTTTATTCGTGAAGGAACTATGATATTCTAGATGATTTCAAAGATGTTTTGGATTATGGTGGCAGGAGAACATGAGGACAGTTGTTATTTTTTGAGTTTTTGACCCTGAATCCACAAAGGAGGTTTAATTAAAACCATGGTCATGCCTTTCCAATCTGGAAAAATGTTGACAATGAGAAAATTCAACCCCAATCATTTTGAAGCTTGAATTATAATGATTATGAAGTAGAAATAATTGTCATGGATTTTACAAAAAGGTGAAACAATATTACTGAATCCACTATGACTTAATTTAAAAATATTCTGCATGTACTTTTACCTTTGTGAGAGAGGGTTCCTGCATGTGCAACCTTTTACAGTTCAATTTAATTTAAACATGTATATGTTCAGGTTTATTTCAGTCATATTCGACCCATGGGACCGTGAGGGAAAGCACTTGTAATTGTATTACGACTAGATTTCTAAATATATTTCGCATGGATATGATATATTGATGTCGGATAAACAAAAATGCATGTAGTACCGGTAAACTAGTAATCTTATTTTTGAATTCATATTCCTGAATCTGTTTCAATGTGCATTTTGTGAAGGAATATAGTAAAAGAATGACATTGAAATAGAAACATGCTGGCACATGGTTTACAACCCGTACATGTAAATCCTGTGATAACCAAGTTACTTTAAAAAAAAAGTTGCTGTAGTATTCTTCCCTATGATATTGGTCCTTCATTAATATAACAGAGCAAGTATTGCATTCTATTAATATGTTAACATTATGACTACCGCTATGCAATAAGAAATCAAAGAATTTTATGATTTTTTGAGGACTTGTCATCATTTTGGATCTATTGTAACTCAGGGCACGAGTCTGTTCAGCCAGATGGCTTTGATAGGGTATAGAATAATAAACCTACACCAATCCACCATGTGAAGGTGTTGAGTTGTCTATGCTGTGTGTAAACTGTCAATTAATGATTCAAATCCCTCCTTGTTAGAAGGAGGTAGAAGCATTGGTTTGCAAACAACAAGACCCCCGTCTTATTGAGAGTTGCAATTGATTTAAATCGATCACAACTTGAAATCTATCCCACCTCCTATTTCATAAGTACTTAGTTGCGAATAATTTTAAGTTGTGTTTGATTTTAATCAATCGCAAACTCTTTTTCAAAGTGGAAAAAAACATTAAATTCTGTAGAACTTTGCAGGAATTATGAATATATCATGTACAGTATGTCCTATAATATTAAAACTACATTAAATGTCTTTGAATTCTTTTGTGAATTTTACTCATTGTCTTCACTAGTACTCTTATACTTAATCATCTACCAGTCTAAGAAGTGAATGCAATACAAGTGTATTTATGGCATTACATAATTGTACATTGCAAGAACAGTTAAGATGACAAGTCGTGACATCCAGAAACTGAATAGCATCCGTGAGGTTGATTTAATTGTGAATTTGAATATTATTTACTGGGTTATACAGTGTAGTTATAAAAGTGAAACACAGACACAACAAATAAATGATTGAATAAATCAAAGCAAGTAAACAGTTATTGTTATTTGTATAAATATATTTGGCTTTATACCTGAACATTTCCATATCTATAAAACATTACATTCATGAATATCAATCAGGCCTCCACACTGATATTTTATTTGGTTCTGAAGTGAAGTTTAGGAGGTCCGTGTATACCAGACCCCTCTTAATTTGTCCAGCCTCAATATCAATCCATCAACCCTCTTTCACGATTCATTATGATATTAAAAGTTAATCTTCCTTCACGGCTAAAATGAACTCCATGTCATGGAGGTTGCAAAATGCAAAGGTATTCAGAAGTATTCTTGAATAAAAAAATTGAATGGTTAATGGTTTCAAACACTGATGCAGTCCTTGAGCAGTGATACTAAGTGTAGATCTCGGAAATCCATCAAGTTATGCAACTGATGTAACAAACGTCAGACAAGTTCATCATGTACAGCTTTCATTCAAAATTCTTGAAAATCCATAAATTCCATGAAATTCCATAGGAGCTGTGAAGCAATATTCATTCGTTGTTACACGTCCTTGATTCATCATCTTTTGTTCTTCTTCATGAACATGGATACATTAGCTTTTACTGCTGGCCACAAGAGAGAGAAGTTCTTGCGATACCATTGCTTGTTGTAGTCATGAAATGAATGCTGATTGTCTTTCAAAAACTGTTGGTAAAACTCTGCCATGTCCTCAGCACTCAGAACTTGCTTTACACCTGTAATAACAACAACAAAAATCTATGTTTATACATTTACTAAAAAACAGTCATTTAAAAATATATATTTATCAGAGTTGATATACTATTTAATTTATGTATGATTTTTTTGGGGGTCACAAAATATAAACGATTTGTTACATGCTGTGTTTAATGATCGCAGGAGGACAGTTTTCTTTTTAATGCAGTCTGGGGGTCTCAACTTATGATGAAGAAGTTTGGTAATCAGGAGATACTTGATTAAAATAAATCGTAAGTAACAAATGCAAATCTTAATCATTCAAATAGAATGGTTCTGTTTTCAATTTGTCATACATGTAGTCTTTAATTAATCTCAATTCTACATTTTCTTCTGTACATGGTGTACACTATGAACTTAAAATAAAACCTTGGTGTTAGATAAGTGAATGAACTGTACCAGATCCTATGCCATCATTGTCTGATGAATCTTCAGTCTCTTTCTGCTTCTCACCAAGACGAGCCTGAACAAATTCCTCTTTGGCCTGTCACAAAGAAAGAGAGAGAGAGAAAGAAGAAAATGAATTTACACCGTAGCGTCACTCCCTCTGTGTTGCTAATCATTAAAGATGCAACTTTACATGTACCGGTATTACATTAAGAAGAAGCCATTCTTACTGAGATAGTGCTCATAAAGCCATATATCAACCATACTATTGAATGGCTGTTTCGTAGTTATTCTTGTCACCAAGAGCGAAACCTGTTCCCCCCACCCCCCCCCCAAAAAAAAAGGATAATAGGTCTAATAAAAATAATGAAATAGAAAGGAAACAAATTATAATGTATATAAATAAATACATATGAATAGTGATAATAACAATTTCTCTCAATATGCCCCATCCATGGACATTTCCTAGGAATTTCATACTACAAAATTTGTTCCCATTTCTACGGAATTGAAGATTCAGTTACATCTGAAAACATAAACTTATGCATAGGCTATAGATATTTTACAAATGTAAAATGCGAATGAATAAGACATTCCCTGTTAACTTCAAATTTTGCCAAACTTCCTGTACTTGACCTTGTTTAAATTGGCAGAGGAATGATGCTGGATATATAAACTTAAAGTTCCACATGCTCTAGTCTCGTCTAGTTTCTTCATCGACATGTCTCAATTTTCAGTCTCACTCACTAGCATTCGACTTTCACTGCGCATCTCACGATGTCGACGTCCAAAAAGCACATCATTATCAGTCCAAAATGTGCCTTACACGTATACTTTATTCGTCCAAATTATCACGATGATGTACAGTGGCTAATCATGAGAAGTATGTCACAAAAGAGCAAGAGAATAGTGTTGTAGGTTGAAAACTGTTATGCTTTCCATCTCCATGGCACATCTTCCCCTTCCATCTTGTTAACTTGCCACTCATTTAATAACTTTTACCGTAGATGGCGTTAACCTAATAGTTTGTATCAACATTTTCTTTTGATGAAAGACTCATGAGTATCCTTATAATTTTTGTTTGACATTCACTAATTTTCATCATTTATGTCCAGACTGTGACCAACCACAGTAATTCCTTTAATACAGGTTAGAGTTTTCTACATTTAAAAGCCTTTGTGATTTTAGGAGTAAAGTTCTATTGTTTTGTTTCCTATTACTGTCCATACTGTTCTTCTTCTTATTCAGAATACATCATTGACTTACATTCTCCTCACACCTCTTATTACCGTATCAGGACCACTAACCCTCCCCCCTCCCTGAAAATTACCCCCTATTAATTAAAGGGGAAGTCTACCTTGATAATAAGTTGGTGTTAAAAAGAGCAAAGGTTTATTTTTGGGGTGTATTTGTCCTCGGGGGAGGGGGGGGGGGGGTAATTTTCCCTGGGTTAATTGTCCCGCTGGAAATTGGCTGGGGAGTGAATGTCCAGGAGATAATTGAACCCTTTTTTTTTTACCTTGATGAATATCTCATTCTGCTTTGACCAGAATTGATGGTTCCATTCATTTGTGGCTGTTCTCGTGACTCTATAATCCCTTTCTACATCTGTTTCATTCTGAGGCTGAGCAAGTATGACACGTCTGAGATTAGACTTCTTATCAGCAGGGCCAATCCAATCACGACTTGGGAATGGAGGAGGAGGCATGGGTGGAGGATCTTCATCAACGGCTTCCCTTGCTGAGGGTTCTGCTTTATTTGGAGCCTGCATCATGCAAGAAAATGATATAAATATAAATATCAAGTAAAGAAGGAACAGGAAAAAATGATTTAAAACAAACAATGGATTTCAGAGGTTGAACCAACTTTCAATTTTCTGAAAAATGAAACAAATGACATCCAAGTCACCCTCATACTCTCTAACTCTCTCTCTCAGTCTATCTGCTTGGTGATTACACGAACACGTAGATTTTTACGATGTTACATGACATATTTAGAATATGAAGGCATTTGAAGAGCCATGCTTTTCAGGGAACATGTCTTATCTGAAGTTCTTACACACACACTTGCATAATACATGATAACGCTCACAAATTATTTTTCACCTCTTCCCAGAACTCATCAACCTTTTTTCTAAAAAAAAAAAAAAAAAAAAAACGAGTTCAGCTCAGCTCACCATTTTCTCGCAATATGAACGGGTAATTCCACGTGTTATCCCACGGTGATTGGAACACAATAACCAGAAACGTGGCTTAGGAAGCATAGTAACAATCTTTGTTTTCTAAAAACGACTAAATTTCAGAATTTAATCAAGAGAATAGTCGTGGTAGCTAGCGTACTGCACTGGCGCTGGTATGTAGTTGAAAATTGTGATTTTTTTTCTTGACTGGCTACAGTGTCTTCAAACAGTACAAGCAAAATATAAAGGAAAAATAACAAATCTACCTTGCACTACTGCCACTAGTAGTAGATTGTAGACGAATCCCAGACAACTCGCCACAAAGACAACCCGCCCCAAGACAACCCGCCACAATACCCTGGACATCCCGCCACATTACCCTGGACATCCCGCCACAATACCCTGGACAACTCGCCACAGCCTTTTCGGACAACTCGCCACACTTTTTCCCATCATGATTTCTAGATCTAAAATGAAATGAAATTGTCATTTTTCATGATTTCGTGCTTTTATAAACACAGTCATTACAAAGAATAAAGAATAAAGTTGATTTCCCTAATTGTAACAATAATATATATTGAAATGAAATTGTAATTTTTCATGATTTTCGTGCTTTTATAAACACAGTCATTACAAAGAATAAAGTTGATTTCCCTTGTAACAATAATATAATTTTGATCTAGAGGTCTATAACAGCTGCATTTTTCTGTCCCAGAATTGTTTTAATGGTAGGATACTGGAAGCACTGGCGTACTGATAGGGGGGGGGGGGGGTGGGCAGTTGACCCGCGAAATAAAATTGGAATGTGGTTTATTTCTAGATTTTCTGGGTTAGTTTCGTCAGAGGCGGCATTCTTGGTGGGGGGGGGGGACACTGTGCCCCCACTTTTCCAGGTTCCCCTAAAGTGCCCCCTTATCCTTTGTACATGTCCTTTTCCCTTCTGATAATTTTTAATGGTAGGAATTCATGGAAGGATAGGCCTATACTGGAAGCACTGGCGTACTGATGGGGGAGGGGGCAGTTGACCCGCGAAATAAAATTGAAATGTGGTTTATTTCTAGATTTTCTGGGTTAGTTTCGCACTTTTGCACACAGTCAGAGGCGGCATTCTTGGTTGGGGGGGGGGGGGGGCACTGTGCCTCCACTTTTTCAGGTTCCCCTAAAGTGCCCCCTTATCATTTTGTACATGTCCTTTTCCCTTCTGATAAGTGCCTACTTTTCTTTCTCATATGTTTTAATTATAATGTTACTCATAATTACATAAAAGAACTTTTCAGTCTTTCTTCATTAGATTGTCTTTAATATTCATCATGTAATTTTTCAAATGGGACCTTATACTTTTGGCTCGCTTGCTCGAAAATCGATATTCAGTCCATCACACCAAATTGCGAAGTACGTTGCTTAAACAATATGTTGTTACACGTAAAGAAATAAACAAATATTGATGTCATTCGTGGTAATGTATGCACAATCTTGACGAAGGCGTAGGCCTTAATACAAATATCTAAAAATGGTTTTTATTATTGTTGATGTGTCCCTTTGTAGGTGCCCCTTTTTCAGAAATCCAGCCATTCTTGCGATCATAGGCGCCAGAAGTGGGGGCAGGGGACTCGCCCTCCTCCCAACGAAAAAGTGTGTGTGTGTGGGGGGGGGGGGGGGGTGGGGGTCAAAACGAATTTCCACCCCAACCAAGAATGCCGCCTCTGACTGTGTGCAAAAGTGCGAAACTAACCCAGAAAATCTAGAAATAAACCACATTTCAATTTTATTTCGCGGGTCAACTTCCCCCTCCCCCATCAGTACGCCAGTGCTTCCAGTAGGCCTATCCTTCCATGAATTCCTACCATTAAAAATTATCAGAAGGAAAAGGACATGTACAAAGGATAAGGGGGCACTTTAGGGGAACCTGGAAAAGTGGGGGCACAGTGTCTCCCCCCCCCCTCCCCCCAACCAAGAATGCCGCCTCTGACGAAACTAACCCAGAAAATCTAGAAATAAACCACATTTCAATTTTATTTCGCGGGGTCAACTGCCCACCCCCCCCCCCCCTCCTATCAGTACGCCAGTGCTTCCAGTATCCTACCATTAAAACAATTCTGGGACAGAAAAATGCAGCTGTTATAGACCTCTAGATCAAAATTATATTATTGTTACAAGGGAAATCAACTTTATTCTTTGTAATGACTGTGTTTATAAAAGCACGAAAATCATGAAAATTTACAATTTCATTTCAATATATATTATTGTTACAATTAGGGAAATCAACTTTATTCTTTATTCTTTGTAATGACTGTGTTTATAAAAGCACGAAAATCATGAAAAATGACAATTTCATTTCATTTTAGATCTAGAAATCATGATGGGAAAAAGTGTGGCGAGTTGTCCGAAAAGGCTGTGGCGAGTTGTCCAGGGTATTGTGGCGAGATGTCCAGGGTATTGTGGCGGGATGTCCAGGGTATTGTGGCGGGTTGTCTTGGGGCGGGTTGTCTTTGTGGCGAGTTGTCTGGACCCCTTGTAGACACATGCCACGTGATATTTATGCCTAGGGTGATTTTTGACCATTAAGAATTCCGAATTTGAGGCACAAAACATAATTATACTATTTTTTCATGTCCTTTATTTATTTTGGGACAGAAGCAAAACAAAGAAGCTAAGATCAAGTGACAAATTTGAGGGGAGACTAACTATTGAGTCTGTAAATAAAGACTAAAATGTTGAAGAGTTCGTTGACTTCTTCTAAGAAAAAAAAATGATATTGCGTATTTTATATGTTTGCAGAAGGAACGCCGGACATTAATCGGTACACATTTATCATTCACCGGTTCACCACTACCCAGATTTACCGGTAGGATTTACACTTAAACATAGAAGCTGAAATAAAATAAAAATTCCATAAAGTTTTCATTAAACTCAAGGAAATTGGTGTAAATGATGCGGTTCCGCGGCGAAACTACCTCTACAAAATCCCACACGAGTGGAGATAATCGAGACGGAGACGAGACGAAACCTACCGGGGAGGTTTCGGCTTGCAAGAAAACAGAGAGGCGGCGGTGAGTAGCTATAGTACTAGGGTGCCTGTGCTGTACTTTGTGGCTGTTTGTACTCCATCCTTCTCCTTCTCCTTCTCCATCTCCTTTTCCTTCTCCTTCTCCTTCTCCTTCTCCTTCTCCTTCTCCTTCTCCTCTTTCTCCTTCTCCTCTTTCTCCTTCTCCTCTTTCTCCTTCTCCTCTTTCTCCTTCTCCTCTTTCTCCTTCTCCTCTTTCTCCTTCTCCTCTTTCTCCTTCTCCTTCTCCTCTTTCTCCTTCTCCTTCTCCTCTTTCTCCTTCTCTCTCCTTCTCCTTCTCCTTCTCCTTCTTCTTCTTCTCCTTCTCCTTCTCCTCCTCCTCCTCTAGCTCCTCCTCCTCCTCCTCCTCCTCCTCCTCCTCCTCCTCCTCCATAGTTGGGTGACTTATCCACTAGACCACAACTTTATAAACATTGTATTACCCTTCTATCACAGTTGGATTTTCTGTACCTCCTCCTTGAGGAAGTTTAAAGAGGAACAGTTGACAAGGTCTCCTAGCCTGGCAGTGAGTTCCATAGTCTAGTAGTAGCGACTCGTTCATTCGCACTTAGTTATAGAGCCAGGGAAAGTAATAGTTAGAAAATGATAACCTCTGGTTGATCAGAGTCTTTGCAAAGGGTATGTGAAACTATTGTGAGTATTTGTGACAGTCCATGGATTGGTTTGATGACGTTTTTATCAGCAAGAGATAGGTATGAAAAATATCTTGATAATACGGTACATGCACATCAGCATCATCTTGAGCTGTGCTCTAAGGTCTTGTGACAGAGATCCCATTTTTTCATCTACACCCAAAGAGGAATTTTCAATAATGTTTTATTAAAAACTTGAAACAAATTAAGACAGCACCTGGCAAATAAATTAATAGGCATGATAGGGGCACAAAATTGTGTAGATTGTCTATTGACTTTAATAGCAAACAACTCTAAAAGAAAGTGTAAAAATTAGAGAAGTAGACTGGTGAGAGTTTAAACAAAATCAGACAAAGAATAGGCCTAAAAGAGTTATGGATATTGAGTTGAGTTGAGTTGAGGTTTTATTATCCAAACATTCAAATACAGTAATATAACAATAATAACAATAATAAATGTATGTTTAACAAATATCTCAAATGAATAATAGGGACCAGAAAATATCATAAAATGCTAATCATGTCTGGTATCTTTAAAGTACAGTTTCTTAACATTTAACAATTTGTGTATTATTGAATACAGGTACAACTTAAGCTACTTGATATTCTACTGGTATGTACCGGTATATAACATAATACATGTTTGTGTCATTGTGTGTTTAGTACAAAGCCTAAACTTGTATAAATAGACATTCCGTATACAGTAAAGTATCATAACTGTCTACAAATATAGAGTACAGGTACATGTTTATTGTCTAATAAAAGGCATTAAGCTTGGTTAAAGGCCCTCTGCACTACTTGTAGCTACTTGCGCCCTCTATATAACAAACAATGCCTAATCGGTGACCACTGGTCCCCCATGATCCTCTTTTTCTTATGTTAACTGAGAGCCGAGTTGATGAGATAACCACCTGTCCAGTGACCTTGCAGGGCAGTCTAATCCCTTATGTAAACTACGGCAGATAAGCTTTAAAAGGTGACCATAGTTATTCTATTAACATTTGTGCAGCTGAATCAGTATGTGATGTAGTGCTGGACAAATTTCCCATTTTTCCCCAACACATAAAGTGACTGAATTTCTTTCTATTTTTCTTCAACATGTATGATTTGGGAGGTTTTTTCTCTCTGGAGGACCTAGAAAAAAGGGAGAATGCATTTGGGAGAAAAACAAAAATCAATGATCTCTAGTCATCTTATACTTCAAACATTCATAAACTCTCTTATTATTGGTCCGATTTATTTCACTTTCGCCATTCTGTATTTCTGTTTCTCTTATGACAAGGGTTGGATCACCCTTTAATAATTTTCTCTCAGGAAAAGTGAACAGATTTGACTTACCAGCTGGCATCTTTCTTGGCAATAAATCATGTTTAAACTTAAAGTGATTATTTGTTAGGGTAAAGTAGACTCTAGTTGTTTTATTTAACTACTAAAAGTTACATTTTTGAACACTTTTGATATCCCTTGAATTGGACCCCCCCCCCCTCATGTTTTTGTCAATCATAACCTGCCCAGTAAGCCTACATACATGTAGTAGCAACAAGTTGGAATGCATCATCATCAAGCATCATCAAGCATTTACGCTTACGACATGTATTCTCCTGCTTTTTCCTTTGTAAGAAACTTGTATTTTAACTAGAAACATATTTTGTCAAACTTACATGTTATTCATTATATTTATTTGTTTGATGTTTTTGTATTGATATGAAAAAGTGGAAATAAAACAAAACAAAACAAATATATAGTGTAGGAGAAGAAGATACCGGTAAGCACTTTATTGGGAGAGATCATGAAAGGGTGAACTTTAAATTTTATACTACAGTGCGTCCCAGAAAAAACGAAACCGAGAAGTATTGATGTTCTATCATAACTTAATCACAACTATAATTAATGAATGATACATATTTGGAAAGCTTAGAGTCTCCTCTTTCAGTTGATGCTACTCACGTGATGCATATTCCACGCATGAGTGATTAAAAGCAATTTGATGAAAGGAAACCAAAAAGACATTTGGCGGGCGGTATCTGAATTTCGAAGAAAAATTCACATTTCTAGAAAGTTGAGTTTCTGCCCTTTCATATGACACCTCAATCAGGAAAAATGAGCGAGGAATGACAAAGTTTTGTTTGTTTAAAGTAGTGCTTGCATTTCCATAATTTTATTAAAAGAATCCGTTTTCACTGACTGCCTGCCGTATCAATAAACGAAATTAACAAAAGACTTAACTCCGTTTCGTTGACAATCAGCCGTAGACGAGAGTCTTCATGCATGGCTGATTGTCATCGAAACGGAGGCACCCAGTGAAAACGAATTCGTTTGTTAAAATTATGAAAATGTAAGGGCTACTTTAAACAAACAGAACTTTGTTATTCCTGGCTCATTTTTCTTGATTGAGGTATCATATGAAAGGGCAGAAAATGAACTTTCTAGAAATATGAATTTTTCTTTGAAATTCAGATACCACCCGCCAAATTACTTTTTGGTTTCCTTCCTTCAAATTGCTTTTAATCACTAATGCGTGACATATGTATCACGTGAGTAGCATCAACTGAAAGAGGAGACTCTAACCTTTCCAAATATGTATCATTCATTAATTATGGTTGTGATTAAGTTATGATAAAACATCGATACTTCTCGGTTTCGTTTTTTCTGGGACGCACTGTATATTATGTGTCAGTGTATTTTGATAGGGGATATTTTCCACTAAGAATACCTCCAGCTGCACCTAATCCCTTGGATGAGAGGGTCAATTTTTTTTAAAGACAAAATATGTTTGTTTAACTCCTCCAAGCAGATTTTTCTGTTAAAGTATATACCGGTATCTAATTTCTTTCCTTTCATCTTTTTTTTTTCTTTAGAAAGAGAGCAATTATATGGAGTTGGACATGGAAGCTATGCGTGCTGAATACCTTCCTATTCTACACAATCTTCCCAGTTCTTGTCTTTTTCATCCCAGACTTTGCATCTCAACTCATCTTCCTCAATTACTGTGAGTCAAATCTCTTTCTAGTCAAGTAATAATTTTGTAATCTGTGACTTCTAACACATACTGTACATAAGAATATTTCAATGGTTTTATTCTGAGTCTTGATGAAAATAAGGTTGTGACTCCTTTCCCACTTCCATATAAACATGATAAGGATGATCCAGTAACATTTTTTTATAAGGTATAACTTTTAGGTTGTATTGCATAAGGGATTCTTATTAAACTCCCTGGATCTGTATTGAACTCTCATTCCTCGGTTAAGTAAGGTTTGACTAACATGTACATGCTTTACAGGGAATAATTTTCCTCAAATGTTTTGATTAGCAATTTCAGCCGATAGATAAATATTTCAAATGAAATTCTGTACATTTCTATGGAAGAAAACTGCTACTCATAAGATATTTTGTATAGCAGTCATGCAAAAATGCATAGCAAATTGCGATGCGATACCAGGAAAATTATTCCCTGCTTTACATTTGTAGTACGCACATCTCTACCAGCATAAAAACAGGCTCTAAATAATTATCTGGATTATCAGTTGATTTGGTTTTATCCGGATAACCTATCATTTGACTATGAGATAAGGTTTGCAATTTGATAATAATAATTATATATTGATGGGAATGAACCTTATGTATGTCTTTTGTAAGTAAAGCAGAATATTTGTTCTAGTTGTGGTCTTGTGGAATATATGTTTGTAGTTGGTGTCTTATCTGATAATAATATTTGATCCAGCTTGGACAAATGAATTGATGAATTTCGAGCTAGATTTCTTTGGTTAAGCTGTACAGTGAAATTTATTCTGTCCTATTGAATATACACAGAGTAGCGTTGTCATGTATGTCATGTATTATTAACTGCAATATAATACTAAATTAATAACATAGTAAGGCTTCTTTTCAAGACATTTATAATATGAACACTAGTTCAGGACCTCAGGTCTATGTATCTCTGTCATAAGTTCAAAGTTCAAACCAGACAACAGTTTCATATATATCTCAGCTATATTTGGTGTACATACACGTACACAGGGATGGATAAAATTAGTGCGCACTAACCCCCTCCCCCCACTTATTCAGCAGCTAGCTCAACTGTTGCGATTTTTTGGGGGGACAAAAACTTACCCCCCCCCCCCCCCCCCCCCCCCCCCCCCCCCCCCCGCTCATTCAGCGGCTGGCTGAGTCGTTGCAATTCTTTTGGGACCAATAAAAAAAATATATATGTCCCCGTGTGCCCCCCCCCCCCCCCCCCTCGGAAGAAATTCCTGGTACATGTATACATCCATGTATATTTCCTCGGTTAAGTAAGGTTTGACTAACATGTACATGCTTTACAGGGAATAATTTTCCTCAAATGTTTTGATTAGCAATTTCAGCCGATAGATAAATATTTCAAATGAAATTCTGTACATTTCTATGGAAGAAAACTGCTACTCATAAGATATTTTGTATAGCAGTCATGCAAAAATGCATAGCAAATTGCGATGCGATACCAGGAAAATTATTCCCTGCTTTACATTTGTAGTACGCACATCTCTACCAGCATAAAAACAGGCTCTAAATAATTATCTGGATTATCAGTTGATTTGGTTTTATCCGGATAACCTATCATTTGACTATGAGATAAGGTTTGCAATTTGATAATAATAATTATATATTGATGGGAATGAACCTTATGTATGTCTTTTGTAAGTAAAGCAGAATATTTGTTCTAGTTGTGGTCTTGTGGAATATATGTTTGTAGTTGGTGTCTTATCTGATAATAATATTTGATCCAGCTTGGACAAATGAATTGATGAATTTCGAGCTAGATTTCTTTGGTTAAGCTGTACAGTGAAATTTATTCTGTCCTATTGAATATACACAGAGTAGCGTTGTCATGTATGTCATGTATTATTAACTGCAATATAATACTAAATTAATAACATAGTAAGGCTTCTTTTCAAGACATTTATAATATGAACACTAGTTCAGGACCTCAGGTCTATGTATCTCTGTCATAAGTTCAAAGTTCAAACCAGACAACAGTTTCATATATATCTCAGCTATATTTGGTGTACATACACGTACACAGGGATGGATAAAATTAGTGCGCACTAACCCCCTCCCCCCACTTATTCAGCAGCTAGCTCAACTGTTGCGATTTTTTGGGGGGACAAAAACTTACCCCCCCCCCCCCCCCCCCCCCCCCCCCCCCCGCTCATTCAGCGGCTGGCTGAGTCGTTGCAATTCTTTTGGGACCAATAAAAAAAATATATATGTCCCCGTGTGCCCCCCCCCCCCCCCCCTCGGAAGAAATTCCTGGTACATGTATACATCCATGTATATTTCAAGATGTAAAAATTAGATCACTATTTTCATCAAATCATGCTGTTTTAATGGTGGAAAACATGGAGGGAACAGACATGAAATAGTTCATTTTCACCCTTGTATTAATGGTTTCCCACAACTATATACAAATTGAATTTAGATTGATATTTCCTTCTCTTTTTTTCCTCCACATGCTCATGAACTCATCAGTGAAATGTCCTGTATTCCGAGAATACCAAGCTCCTGAGGTATATGGATTGAAAGGAGCAAGGAATGTCTACCTCCCTTCTACTAATGGAGTTCAGCTTGGAGTATGGTAAGGCTTCCATCTTCAAATATGAACCATCTGTTTAAGATTACCCATACTATTGGCATTATGTTAATTCATATGAAAACTGTACAGGTTTATCCTAGTAAGAATTGATGATGAGTATATATCATATTGTAAAGGTTATACATTTTAGGTATTTGTTTTTCTTTTTTCATCGCAATATTTGTTGATAAAGTTTTTCATCATGCATATATACATGGTCTGAGGCATCAGAGATCATGTAATTTAAACTTAATTTTGACTTTGAGTATGCTACCCAGAAATTAAAAAGTAGATATCCAAAGAATGGTCAAAAAAGATTACCGGTAATCATGATAACACATACATGTACATTCTCTCAAGATCTGTTCTCTTATAATTAAATTCTAAACATATGAATCATAATGAACCATATAATGCACAATATATTTTGTTAGCATATCTTCACAGTATAATTTTTAAGCAATGGGAGCAAGGATTACAGTCAATCATGTCAATGTACCTTTTTGTTTGTTTTTTTGTTTTGTGGTTGTTTCTAACTTTCTATTTTTTCTAGGCAAATGCTACCAAATTCTGCAAGAACAGCAAATGATGAAGAGGGTGAAATAACAGCAGAATTCTTTGATAAAGCACTAGGCGACCATCAGCCAGTTATCATGTACTGCCATGGAAATTCAGGTTCAAGGTACCAGTAACACATTTTAACGATGTTAATTGTATGGAGCAATAACAAATACATGAATTTGCATATAAATGTACCAGGCATGTCCAGAAGTTGGCTGCAATGGGGAAATTGGAAGCCTATTTAAAGATTGTTGTGAAATTTTGTTTCAAAGGAAAAAACAAGCAAACAAAAACAACAAGAAGAAAGTTTTTACATAATTGTACTCTCTCTCTCTTTCTCTCTCTATCTTTCTCTCTCTCTCTTTCTCTCTCTCTCTCTCACTCCCTCTCTCTCACTCCCTCTCTTTTTTCTCTCTCTCCCTGGTTTTCACTGTTATTTGTATTCGTTATTTTTTCTGTTTTGTATGAAATGTTTTCGGTGGAGAAAATGAATTACGATAGGAGATTTTAATAAAGAAAAAGAATAAAGTGAATAGTATAATATCTGAATTTACTGTAGATTGTCATTCTTCTGTTTATATTCTTACAGGGCAAATCCACACAGAGTACAGTTGTACAAATTATTAACAAGAATTGGATTCCATGTAGTAGCTGTAGACTACAGAGGTATGTATAACGAGATCAAATTATCTGTTTTTCATGATTATCATAAGATAAAACTATACATAATACAAGTTTATATTTGTAATGTACCGGTACATACATGGTGTTAAACAGTATACTTTTAATCGTTAGTTTTTAGCTTCTGACTAATTGCAGCATTGCAGGGAACAGCTGGTGGCAAAATTCTATATTTTGGTTGAAAAATTAGTTCTCTATTGATAAATTCAGAGGAGGCCGTTTGAACATACATGTCTTTCTACTTGCATTTTTTAATTCCAATTTTGTAGATAATTGCATGGTGTAAAGTCAATACAGCATTCTTTATCACATTTATCAAGTGATTATAATGTAGTGATTGGAAGGAAAATCATTTTCGATTACATAAGTATAAAATCATAATGGAAAGCTAATATGATCGATAGTTATCACAAATGACTGGATGGAAATAGAAGGGTAAGTTGCGGTATTATTTAAGACCACTTGTTAATTATTTATTACAAGCAAGGGCATATTGTGTGACAAAGTCATACTCTCATAATTGTTCCCTCATGAGTTCTCACCCTCTTTCCAACAATTAGATAAGATATAAAAGAATAGCACTGAAATATGTTACAAAAATTCACAAACATCAGTCTTGTCTTGTTGACATGTGACGAACAATATTACTTTTATATTTTTTCTAGGATATGGTGACTCATCAAGTCACACAACCCCAGATGGTATTCATGATGATGTACAAACCGTCTATACATGGCTGAGGAAAAGGACAGGGGATTCCCCGTTCTATATATGGGGGCATTCCCTTGGTACAGGGTAAGTTTTCAGAAATTCATTCTTTACCCTATCAGCTCCATGAATATTGAAGTTGGATATCAAGAGATTTATAAATCTTGTACAAATACATGTACATTGATTTGATATCCAAACAGCTCCCAACTGTTTGTTAATTTTGTCTTGATGTGAATATCCTTTAAACTTTTTGGGCAACTTTTTACTTATTTTTTTCTGAATCCCATTATAACTTCTTTGTATTTATGCATTTGCTCATTACTAGTAGACATTTTAGCTTGTTGATATTCATCGTGTGCTGCTTATGTATACTTCTATCTGTTTTACATCTAAACTTTTGATTTTGTTTGTTTTTTCTTTTAGGATTTCCACAGTGTTCACTTCAAAAATATGCAGAGAAGGTGAGTCTAAGCAGCAGTAATAGGTAGTTTTTATCTATTAGTAATATTTATGAAGAGAGAAATTGAAAATGGAACAGTTGATTTCGATATCCTTTTAGATATGAATATATGTTTATTCAGGTAGTCATAACATATCATGATTTGAATCAATTGTATCAATTCTGTTAAAAAGAAGAGGCAAATATTTGCTCATTGATTAAACATCAATTTGGAATTTCAATGGTTCTAGTATCTATGAAAATAGTAATGAAAATGTGTGTGATTTATGTAATCTGTCTGCAGACCCGCGCCATTTGTACTCGAAATATATTTAAAAGTTTTGTGTATTATTACTAAATCATGAAATGAAATGACATGCAGTCAGCTGAACAGTATCACATTTGATAGTCCTGTTCTCAACAGTAGGTGTGTGATGTGATCATTGTTGTTATATATTTTATCTCTCAGATGGATGTCCTACAGGTCTTATCTTAGAAGCACCGTTCAACAATCTTCTGGATGAGGTCATGAGGCATCCATTTGGATGGGTAACTTTTCTACTAAATTGAACATAATTAAGCTTAGTAAATTGTGAGGTTATTATATAAAAGATAACATGAAGTAGAAAAGGCAAGAGAAAGAGAGAGAGAGAGAAGGAGGGAGAGAGAGAGAGGGAGGGAGAGAGAGGGAGTGGATTTGCTGTCTGCAATGATACAATAAATGTATTAAAGTTGAACTTCAAAGAAAATCACAAATATGTAACTAATGTATGACTAGAAACTGGTAAGCTAACAGATGGCCATTGTACAAGTTTTAGGTCAACTACATATCGGGTGATTTATAAAAATACAAATACAACCACCGGCATAGCAGCTGGGATATACGAGAGATTCGCCGGAAAAATAAAGATGTTTTAATGACGTCACTATATGGACCAATACTGCCCAAGCAGACGACATCCCATAGAGAATGAACATAATTGCAAAGCTTTTATTTGTCAAATTATAATGAGTTTAGTGTATATAAATGTGATGGCATGTCAAACCATTCAAAAGGGGATATGACCCGATTCCGATAACTAAAATCTTTTGCTTGTAAATACACAGGATAGGGGTTAATTAACAGTCAAAGAAACCAGACTTTCGAATTGAAAACCCCCGGAACGATGTTGAGGACGGCATTTGTTCCCTCTTGAAACGCCGAACATACCGCGGTGTGTCCAGCTGAATATTCAATGGCGTCTTATTTTGTTTACAAGCGACAAATTCCTTTATTTTTGTATCGCTGCATTTGTCATCAAAATAAAACCATGTGCGGGGTTAAGAGTGAGGCAATAGATTATACATTTAGCCTGACGGTAGTGGAGTAAGAGAAAGAACTCAAGAAAAGATGAAAACACAGGCACTGAAAATGTGTGAGATGTCATGGGACATCGTCTGCTTGTGCAAGTCATGTCCATACTGTGATCTCACGCATCTCAGCAGCGTTCGGGGAGCTCTTCAGGTGCTATGCCGGGGCTGTATTTAAGCGTTTTATAATTTATAATAATCATTATTTCGAATGTTTCCAAGCATTGAATTTTGATAACCTTGTCGAATCAACGTTTCAACTTTGCAATAATGAAATTAAGTTAGTTTTTAAAATCAATAAACATCAACTTTAAATAAAACACAGATATAAACTAAACCATTTCTTAAATACCGGTAGCTATATATGTAGATATTGGTTAAAGTCAAGTCATTATGCAGTGTTTTCTGAGTGTTTGTATAGAAATGTTTTGAAATACATTTATAACTTATAATAATAATAATAATAATGATATGTATTGTTTACCCAGGGTAGCCTCATCAGTATTCATACTGTTAATACTGCAATCATATTATTACCCCAATCATCGGATTCAGGCTTACCCGCACACAATGTTTGTACATTCTCCACTCTCTGGGGAGCATTCCAGCCAGGCGTCATTTTTACAAGCGCACACTTGCTAATCTAAGCACTTAGTTACTTGCAAATACAAAAGTGAACCATACATTATCATACGAGTGCCAAGTGGTGATTGTTTAACAGCAAGACTAAGAGGCAATCTACATGTGAATAAAGTGCACATAACACATGCATATCTGTAGCCTGTAGACCTCTGTGTACATGTATGTATGGAAGAGTATTACGTGGTATAATTTGGTCTCTCTCTCTCTCTTCAATTACAGGCCTGGAACATTCTGCCATACAGTAGGGGTTACTTTGATCAAGCTTTTAACTCTACAGCTCAATACTTTCAGAGTGATATCAGGTAAGTCTTCCCTTTGATAAAATGCTAGAAACTGTATGCAGAAATAATCATGATAATGGTGATAAATAGTAATACAAATTACTGATATACATGGAGCACATAGTATTCACAAAAGACCCTGTATGCTTAATATAGTATTACAGTAGAAACTCATTACCCGGTATAAGGAGCCCTGATATAACGCTATACCTGATAATAAGGTAATTTTATGGTCCCAGCTCTATAATTTTAACCTGATTTAACAAGATACCGGATATAAAAAGGTAATTGTGTTGGTCCCAGTTCTTTTTATTCTTTTTTTATTTTTTTTATTTTGTACCCTGCAAAACAAAATACCTGATATAACAAGGATAATATTGCTGGTTCCCACTCGTTATAGTATACTTTTTTTTAAACCCTGATATAACAAGATACTTGAATATGACAAAGTCATTTTCATGGTCCCAATGTTCACATTCTAATGACTTTCCACTTTATATGATTTTGATATGCTATTTCACTCTACAAGATACTTCACATTTCATTAAATATACAATATTTATTTTTAACAGACCAACAATGAAATAGTTTTGAAGCTAGAAAATATAGAACATACATATAAGTGAAAGTACTAGTTATATATCCTTGTGGTTTCGATGTAAATGTATGGAATTCCTTGTATTTTTCACAGCATAGAGCATGTAACATGCCCTATTCTCATTCTGCATGCTGAAGATGACTGGGTAGTACCACATGACCTCGGCAAGAAGGTAAACTATCACAGCATTTAAACCTCTAGTTGTGAAGGCTTTGTGTAGATGTTCAGATGTAGCGTTAGCTATCGCATTTGAGAAACTAAAGAAAGTTTTAATTTGTTTCTGCAAACCATTTATGCCATTACTTTCATCAAGACATTGAAATTTGATACATATATTTTCTTTCACCAAAATTATTTAAAAAATGTTTTGTAGTTTCTGTTTAGTATTCTTGTATATTGATTGATAAATATTGATATTATCAATCAGTACCGGTATATAATATTTACATTTATAACAAATAATTATGAAATGGAAGAATGAATTCTATTAATACTTTTTAATTTTAAAAATGGATGAAATTTATTGCAAATATAACTGAAGAATGTGGGAAAGGAACAGAAGTTTGTGCAATTGTGTGCCATGCCTGTCGATGCCTAGCATTATTTTCCCATGTCGTTGTATTTGGGAGATGGACATCGTCCATATAGTGCACATGATGAACCAAAATATGACAATAACTAGAATTCGGGCCAAAATAAAATAATTATACTCTACATATATGTGTTGTTGTCCACAGTTATATGACGTAGCTTTGGAGAAAAGACCAGCCTCAGCGGGCCCAATCAAAATGATTTCATTTGGTAGTGAAGAGGGTTGTGGACATAAGAATATCGCTTTCTCAACAAAGTTACCATCTGTTTTGGGGTAAGTTTATCCTTAGAGAATATTGCTTAGTCATCAAAGTTACTTTCTATTTTGAGGTAAGTTTATGCTTAGATATTATTGCTAACTCACTAAAGTTACCTTCTATTTTAAGGTAAGTTAACCCTTAGAGAAAGATGATGTGTAAACTTATGCAAAGCCCATCATGTCTCTTACTTTACAGCTAAAATTCAAGTTTACATTTGTAATACTGAATGCAAATAACCGAAATTAGTCATTTTTGTCTCGCCTGCGTAGCAAAAAGCAAGACATAGGCGCAGCTTTTCCGGTGACGGCTGCGACGACGGTGGCGGCGACGCCTTTTGAAAGTATAAGTTCTTATTCAATGAAACTTGGACCAAATGGTTATCAAGTATCCCCAATCATGTGAGTAGAATTTCAGGTCACAAAGTCATAGTCAAAGGTCATTTCAGGTCAACAGACTTGGGCTATGTTGTGGCATCATCGAAAACTTAACCTCAGGTTTAGTTTTGAATTTTTAATATAATTTTGAAAGTATAACATTTTATTCAATGAAACTTAGACTTAACCCTAATAAGGCCGGGGGGGAGGGGCCATTATGGCCCCCCCTCCACGATTTTTCTGATTGTTCGAGAACGCATATGGATGGCGCCTCGCCGCTCGCTGACTTTTTTCTTTAGAGTCTTGCGCATCTTTAAAAAAAAAAAAAAAAAAAATCGGACCTAAAGTTACAAGGTCACGTGACCTTTTGTCTTTGCATGTCAGCCCGAAAATCGCTCATTTTTGTAATTTGTGTACAAAACATATGGAAATGTCATTTTTCCTAAAAATAGATCAAACATTGGTTATTGGGTCTTGTTTAAAGTTTAAGTGGTTGTTTTGGGAGTCAAAATAGTTGAATTGTAGGAAGAAATGAAAAAAACAAAAAAAACAATAACATACATATGTTAAAAAAACAATGAAATACATAAGAAATTATCAAAACAAGAGATAACATAAGGAATAAGCTGGCTCTTCCAATTTTTGTTGTCGTATTATTGTTCCAAATGGTCTAATGAATATATGTAGTGAAAAAGAATGCTAAAATATGAATAAAATATGATTTATGGGTAAAAATGTGATTTTATGACGTTATTTGTATAAATTACCATAAATATGCAAATGAGTGATTTTTTTCAAAAAATTGAAATTATCATATTGTTCTATACACTTCACTTGACATGCATGCAAATTTTCGCGGAGATCAGCCGTTTCACGGCCGAGATCTTAAGGGGGGGCCATAATGGCCTCCCCCCCCCCCCCCCCGGCCGTAGTAAGACTTCAAATAGCCCGGCCTTATTAGGGTTAAGGGTTATCAAGTATCCCCAATCATGTGAGTAGAATTTCAGGTCACTAAGTTAAGGTCAAAGGTCATTTCAGGCAACAAACTTAGATTATGTTGTAGCATCAACATCAAAACTTAACAAAAGGTTACAATTTTGAATTGTTATCATAATTTTGAAAGTATACATTCCTATTCCATGAAAATTGAACATAGGGGTTATCAAGTATCATCAATCATTTGATTAGTTTTTTGGTAACAAATTCAAGGTCAAATTTAATTTGAGGTCTGCAAATTTAGACTTTGTTGTGGTATCAACCTCAAGAGTTTGAATTTCTAGCATAATTTCAAAAACATTTGTTCAAATTCCATGAAACTTGTACACAAGGATTATCAAGTATCACAAAACATATGACGCAAATTCCAGGTCAGAAAGTCCAGGTCAAAGGTCATTTTAGGTCAGTAGACTTGGATTATGTTTTCATACAACTTCATATTCCATTAAAGTTATCAATCTTGGTACAAATTATAGTAAATAATTTTTCTGATGATTCTTAGCCAATACTCACTTCAAAATGATGATTATGTTCAGAGGATTTCATCTTTTTTTTTTTTTCTTTTTTTTTTTTGGGGGGGGGGGGGGGGGCCTGCTAATGGGCCACCCTGCCTATATATAATATATGTCCCACTCTCAATTTTTCATCATATCGAATTGCGTAATGCAGGTGAGACCGCCGAGAGCGTTTCCCTTGTTTTAAAGTAAAGTTTTATTATTATAAATGAAATATATGTCTCTATACTTCTACTCAAATTTTCATTCCTTCTTGATATAGGCTCAATTGAAATTCAGCTAATTCTCATTTAAAATGATGCCTTTGGATTCACTAGTGTGATATAGGCTATGTTTTGGGAAGTTGTTGAATTAAATTGCCTGTATTTTTCTCTTTTTCAGTGATTTCGTCAAGTGAGGAACCAAAATTTTGGAGAATTCCTGATTGCTTCAAGGCGTATACTTGATATGCATGTGTGGACCTATCTCATGTGTTTCTAAACTCATTGTGGTGCTTCGTACAGATATTATTTTACATTACGTTTTGTTTCAAGATATAGATTTTAGTTTTCAGCCAGGAATTTAGAGCTCAAAGTAACTCCTATTAACGTTTTACCTCAAAATAACCTCATGAAAACAGGGTTTATTTAATTTATCATTGTCCTTGTATTGTGTATCTCATTCTTGATGATGTACCGGTATTCAAAATTATGTCTGACAAAAGTATATATATACTTTATACATATTACCATAATGATTAGTGGCGATATATGGGGGAGAAGAAAGCAACTAAATGTGACTGATTTGGGAAACTTTTGAATAACATCTGATAAAATATGATTTAATAATTTAAAAGAATCCCACAATCTTATCATGTAAATAGAGATGTGTGTATTTGTGTGCGGAGGAGTAGACAGATCTACATTGTACTTCTTGTATGTTTGTTTGTGTTACCTGACTGCTAAAAAAGCATGTGTATGCTTGTAAGTAAGCAACCGGGTGACCTACATGTTTCAAGGCCTCTCAGAGGGACTTGGTAATGAGAATTAATGCCTTACCAAAGGGCACTAGTGCATTGACTTGGTTTCGAACCCAGAACCTCCTGGTTACGAGACCACTGCTCTACCACTGAACTATCCCGTCTCCTTCTACAAGCCATTATTTTCTATTATGATAATGACATTAGTTGTGTGAAGTTCAATGTCTTTTACCATTCACCTTTAACCTTATACTGATGGCTTGGAACATACATTTTATATACACTGTCATATTTCTGGATACAAGGTAAAATTTGCAACCAATCATTCAAATCGTAGACATCTATTTGCACTGAATGCATGTGTTCCCTATGTTAAGCCATCCTTGTTACAAGCACTTAAATGGTGGGAGAGTAAATAATTATGAAATTAACTTTAGATACACATATTTGTTATATAGTTGTATGTTTCCTTTAAAATGTATTTAAGTTGTCAGACCTCATTAGTATTCTCCTTACGTTACTTGTGATGACATACTATTTTGCCCTATTGTTGTGCCATTGAAGGATTCACTGAAAAAAAAGTTTTTGAATGCCATGTAATATATATTTTGTTTTATGTAATAACTCATAGATTGCTGTTAAGCAAAGACAAAACAAAATTATGATATTTAAAGTGTAATCAAAAGCGAAAGATTGTAGGTGAATTGGTCATTGGGTGCATTATTTTGTTAGCATATTATTATTGTATAATGTTGATAGCAAGAAGGAAATTAACTTGCACCTTTTTGTTGTTGTGGCTCTATGCAACACATTCACTCGCAATGATAATCTTATGAGGAGTTAGACCACATAACCTAATTATATAGGTTTACTGAAATATATGTTTTACGTAAATGCTGCCGTTCTCCTAAATTCAATCCAATAGTTGTTTCAAAACTGGTTTAAGCCATCGCCATACTACTTTAGGGTCTATTTAAGTTTCTAACAAAAATCTGTTGATACATCAATGGGATTAGAACATGTATTTTGAAGAGATCACATAATTAATGTTGATTTTAGTAAGGTTCATCCATGTAATATTTGTGCACAGAGTATTTAAAGAGGATAAATTGTTTGTACAGCAGAATAGTGTGAGTTATGTTGTTCTGTAGTATTTGAGGCTAATTAAAGAAAACCAATTTGTCACTTTGGTCTCAGACAAACTTGATGTACCAAAAAAGAGAGAATTGTTTACTTAATCTATGACCTAGATCAACAAAAGGATATGTCTAGAAGTGATCAAGTACTGATCATGTAATAGTGATATTGATAATAATAAGATGTCCTCTAAATAAGGTAGTGAGCTCTGTATAAGTCTGTGTGATTATGCTCTTATGGATCTCAACATACAATGTATATGATTGATTTACCTTATGTCAAACTATTTCAGAATATATATAACTCATGTAATAACTATATATAAAAAAATAAGATAATCATGGACATGATATATTTGGTGCAAGAAATCATTCAGGTGACAAATATTTTATATCATTTTGTTCAACCTTACAAATGTCAAAGTTTTACCTTGTTAGATATAGAGTTGGTTTCTGTGCAATAGTGCATTTAATATGTAGAAGCAGCTTATTGTAGTATATAGTTTGTTATTGTTCCCATATGCATGACTCTTTTAAACTTTTCTTGATTTTCACCTGTCAATGTATACTGGTAGATTTTATGGATACCTTTATAATATCTAATAAACCTTGACACTGGGCGCTCATTGCAACCAGGATCACTATAACTTGAAAAGGAATTCTGAAAAAAACTACCTTGAAATTATGACTAATAGCCAGGAAAACATAATTCTTTGATAAGTGAGATTAAGAAAATTTTACTTTGAAATTGTGATTGTGATTGTTATATTATTAATTAAAAAATATACATGAACTTTGATGGAAAATGATTGAAGTGAGTTAGTGTTGCAATATGATATTTTGAGATGTGTATATTGAATATGAAATATGATTATCTAAATATTTTAAAACCTTTATCCCGTATGGCCTTGTAACCTTGATGCACAATGTGTATGCATAGTTTGATGTGATTCCGAAGTTGTGGCAATAAACAGCGTGACACAAATTCATTGTCCGAGAAATGTCATTATTTGTCTGCTCCATCGGTAGCTATCAGAACCATATGTTGTCATGGCGCCATCTCTCGTTGCACTGTAGTAATGCGTTATTGAAACGTACACCAGGCCAAAATGTAGGAGTAGAAGCATATAAGCAATTATCTCTGTCGTAATCTTCATTGCCACTATACAATATACCTCTATTTTCTTTATGCACGTCTTCAACTCTCCCAAGGCACAGTGAGAGAAAGATGAGGGAGACAAAAAACATCACTGCCTTCATCATGAACACAATCTGAGCAAAAAAGTGAACGCCTTTCGTTTCAAATTTTTAAATTAAATGTGTATCAAATTTCATATCTCTTTACATTGAGTTTTAAACTTTCGTTTAATAGCATGCACATTATGTTTCTTAAACAATCCTTGGAAAAGAAATTTAAGGGGCTGTTAATCGTAAAAGAAATTGATGATAAATGTTCCTAATTACCTGATATTCATCTATTCTAAGAGTGTATTGACCCCATGACGCCTGAGAGACAACATGTTTTTATTTGAACACAGAATGATCGTTAAAACTGCTCATGCCACATGAATGCGGTAATTACACCTTTGTGTGATAGGGGGTGAACAACGATGACCTTCAATACACGCATGAGTTAAAGAATAATTGTATAGCGGCATGAGAATGTTTCTCATTGATCACTGACGGATAATAAAGTCAATATTTTTCTCACGTAAACAATCCAGGGAAGATGTGAGTTCATCTATGGACCTACTACTTTGACCGTAACGCGCACGTACTCCGAATATTCAAGGGCAAAATTAATCCATTTCTCTCAATCTTTAATTTTACCCTTCTCTTGAAGCATGGGTAATACATAAACAAGATTGCTTTCCCATTTTAACACAATGTTAATTGCAAACTGGCTTGTACGAAAGTCTTATTTTGCTTGAATCGAGATGTACTTCAACTGTTAAGCTTTGGTGTAACTATGGAGTCGGGCGGCCCACGGATGCAAAAACGGTCATTTTTTGCATGTTCAGGTTTAGGGTTAGGTTTAGGGTTAGGGTTAGGGTTAGAGTTAGAGTTATGGTAAAATGACAAAAAGGACCGTTTTTGCAGCTGGGCCGAGTTGTCCCCTGGTCCGGGTTAGCCCGGATCCGTAACTATAATATACAAGGGTTAATTATCCATTCGATGCGGAATGTCTTGTAAAAAGCAAAAATGAGGAATGGAGAAATATAGGAAACTTGAAAGTAAGATTATAAGACCATCCCTCCTCCTTAGATATTCCTTTCGAAAGTTTCGGGCCCTAAATGACGACAGCGCCCCCTCAGTGACCTTAACCCGTGCTATAAGCCACTTATACAATATGTTTATGGTAGCATGTTTGTGTTGATATTAATGTACCAAAATGTTCATTCAAGACGGTTAGGGATTTTGTTGGTGAACAAGTGACCCATTAGAGCGGCACACCCCGTATGTCTTAATATTAGAGAACACCCCCCCCCCCCCTCCCCCTCAACCGGTGAACGTCAGACCATGTTGACAATCCTGCCCACAACTATTCCGTCGTTTAGTTTAGTTTTATGGCTACATAATGCTAACTTGTTTCGGGAATTTAGTTAAATCCGTATAATTCACTTTAAAAGTAAAACATAACGTTATACCTCATGTCTTTGGATGTGCTTTTACATCTTTTTCAACTTTATCTATTCCAGTGTGTTTATTCGCTGTTGCCACGGGTTATTTCTTTTTTTAAATGACAACACGACCACGGTGTCCCATTACAACAATCATCAGACTTATCAAGAAACTTATGGACCACATCTAATTATTGTTCATACAATTAAGAATGGAATTCAAAGGGGAAAAGGACCAACAAGAACTTCTTGGTATTACCTTGCGTCTTTAGCATGGTCGTAAACCCATTAAACCCTCGAGTTACTTCTTAACCTCACTTTTTAGGGACGAAGACCAAGAAGGGGTCTTGTTTATTGTTGCATCACCTTAAAGAGTAAATAGGAACTGTTCTTCTTGTCCCTATTGTTGAAAAGCTAATTTAGCGCCGTTTGTTCTTTCAGACCCTTCACATTGGCTTACGATCTAGGGGTGTGTAGGTAGGTCGATACAATATGTGGGCATTTTCAAGGGCTTGTTGTTGAAGTGCATGGGCTATCATAATGCTCTGGTGGATTGGTATAATATCATTTGAATAAGGGATTAGTGGTTGTCAAAAAGGCTAATGTCCGGTTAGAGCCTTCTGAAATCATCCTGAAAGCAAGTCTAGAGGTAATGGTAATTTTTGTACAAACTTGTATTGGTTTGTATATCATGCATGGAAAAACAGTATGTGATTTTATTTAGGATTAAATTAGGTATAGGATGGCATGATTACCTTGAAGGATATAATTATGAAACTGTAAATTAGTCTGTCTGCAAAGTAGGCTTATTATTGGGCATAAACTACATAATTATGCCTTAATACAGTAGCATATATAATGTACCGCATACATAATGGTAAAGATTGCATTAAAATAAATAATGTCTCAATTCACAATCTGTTCTTCGTTGCTGTTTTCTAATAAAACTTTCCCCGTTAGTAATTGTTGCTTGTATTTTGTTTGTTTTTATGTTACCCTTCCAAGTCAAGTTCTCCCCCCCCCCCACACACACACACACTCTATTGATCATTGATCCACCAAGGGATAAGGGGATTGTAGTGCTCGACAATTCACGCATCAATTCACGACTTCACAGAGATACACCGCAATGACCATTGGTATTGTTAGTCTATAAGTCTATTCAAATGATGCACTCCCATCTCTTGTGTGGAAGAACATCAATAGACTGGGTTAATGAACTCAAACACAATAAGTAGGCACAAAGTAAGTCATTGTGTACAATCAAGATACTCACAATGGTCTCTGCTTGATCTTCCAGTCAACCAATTCGACAAAGAGGGGGAAGAGAGAGAGAGAGAGAGAGAGAGGGGGGGGGGGGGGGGTGACCATGGCATGGGCCTATTATAAGACCTGGTCGATCGATTCAACCTACATTATTTCGATAATTATCTACTTTCAATGAATTCACATTATATCGTTTGTGTTCAAATACGTCGAAATTTATTTTGCGCCCCCAAAAGGCCCACAATCACCTCGATCTGCGTAATCCTTGTTAATAGTTCCATTCATCAACTCATTAGTTGGGGATTAACCTCACAACAACAATAAAAAGGACCACCTTTTCTTGTCCTATTATCTAGAATGAATGGTTCCTCTTCTATTCAAATTTATAATAGGGGATTTGAACTTGAGAGCTTGAAGTTTCCACCCTCTTTTAATCCGGGGTAAATTGGTAGCATTGAAGTCGCGGCGAACTCATCTTCCAATTAACTCGTATTCATCGTCATCATTTTAAACCATGTGAGGAAATAGGATTACACCCTTGGACCTTTCTAAAGATATTTCATTTCTTTGGTGAGATTTTTATTCTTGGTTGTATAGTTTGGTTCGATGATTCATCATCAGAACACCAAACTCCCCTGGACAAGAATTCTGACAGGTCCTAAATTAACACAAAGTAATCACATGATTTTGATGCGTTGCCGTCATGCACTGAGAATAATTATACATGCATGTAATTATTGAATTCTAAAATAAATTATGTAACTGTGACTGCTGTTTTGTTTTCTAAAAATGTAATTAGCTTTCTTTTTAAATTGATAATTCCCCGAAAGGACTATAAAATAATGTTAAATACAAAGAGGTGTTTTGTTTATCAACAAAGGACCAAGTTGAAACATTAAATTCTCTTTTCCTATTTTATCTTCATTCGTTTAACAAGCAATACGAAATCTATTAATATTAAATATCATTTTCATAATGTATATAAATTATGCATTAAGGCCTACACACCTAATTGGTTAAATAGCAATCTACGAAGAAGGGCAGCATTATTATGAACATTTGCGCCCCCTTCCATTAAAAAAATACAAAAATAATAATGATAAAAAAAAAAAAAAAAAATCATAAATAGGTAAAACGTTGTTGAAAAACAGCATTCATGCTTATGTTGTTGTTTTTATTTCTGAAATCAGATACAAATATTATACAAAGAAAAATATACAAATGAAACATTAATGCATGTAGGCCCTCATAAGAATAGGAGGAAAGCTCTTCCTTGGGGTCGTCACACTACAATATAACATAAAAGTGTACATAAAGCCTAATAGAAACAAAACATAAATATTAGTTTTATAAAACTACACTGCCACAAATTCAAAAATAATAACATACGCGCATACACAAACACAATGTTATGCAACAAAAATAATTTGAGTTTAAGGAAAATTGTTCAGTTCTTAAGGTATAGTTACATTTTGGATGTATTCTGGTAGTTGGTTATAATTGTCACCCCCTATATAGAAGAAAGTTCTTTTGCAATAATTTGAATTCGGTTTAGGGAGATCTAGATTTTGGGACGAGCGAAATAATAATTATACGTGTGATATTTGATATTATAAGACGGGGTGTAATTATTTAATATCTTAAAAATAATAGTACAAAAAATGTTTTTGTTATGATATCTATAACATATTTCAAGATAATTCTCACTGCTTCGAAAAGTAAATTCGAAAAGTTTTAAACGTCGACTGCATTCTGCTAATTGCGTGAGTATTTCCGCCAAGTATCGATCGTATATGGGGTTAAACAGGGGTCATTTTTTAATGAGGGAAAATAATCTGCGATAATAAAATACTACACAACAAACCCCCCCCCCTTTCTTTCTTCAAAACTGTTCCTTCATGGATTAGCGTATTAGTAACGGTCTACCGGGACGATCTCAATGCAGTGGGATCTCCAGTGCTTTCAAATTACATGTAGGCCTATACAAAAGGAATTGTAGGGGGGGGGGGGGATCATCTCGCCTATACTCAACATGGTTGGACTCATTCATGTATTGACTTATTGAACAGATGGTATGGGTCAACGTTCGATGTGAGAACGAGAAAGTTGCTGATGCTGTTGTTGTTTTTCGTTTGGTTCGATCAATGTGGTGCCAAATGCCAATATGTCCTACAACAAACTGTGCAATTACATTTCTACTTAAATTCCATTACGCCTATAATTATTATTGGACATCCTATTTTTGTCACTAAAATGATAATCACAAACAAATCTATTTTTCTGGGGACGGCTTGCAGTTATTAATATTTCAAATGTTAATCTTTTACGTTCTTTTATCTTAAGTTTGTTGGAATGTAAACAAAATTATGTCTTGATTATGAGCAATCACTTCGTAGATACGACAATGTGGCTTCTTGAATCTCCATTCTACATTATGTAAAGTATTTCCTTTCATTTTTAATGTATTGCAAATCAAATATAACAAATTTGTCTCTCCCTGGCTACGCCCCACTTCTCTGTCTCTGTCTCTCTCACTCTCTGTCTCTCTTCTGTTTACGTCCTCTACCCTACTATGACTCCTCTCACTTTCCAACTGAAAGATGATAATGAAAATTTCGTTGCCAGTAATACGAGAGTACAACGCAGTGTTATTATGAGGAAAGTGTTAACAATTCATCTGAATTCTAAGCAAACACTATCATTTCCAGCTTCACTGCAGAAGTTCCTAGACTATAGGAGTAGCAATATCCGATTAGAAATGGGGAAATGTTAAGCTCCATGCGTGGGTTAAAAGGAATACCGCGGAGGCGAACCGATTTTGAAAACTATATAATCCTCTCTGAAAGTTTTTCCTTTGGGGAAGGCTCTCAACCTCCAAGCAGTGTGCCATTCAACTCTGAGCTATATTCGTGAACAAGAAAGGGAACTAAGTTGCAATCAATGGTGAAGAACAATAACATATAAAACAAAATCTGATTTCTTTCCTTCTACAAAGCTTGAAAAAGAAAGAAACACAATTTGATATCACCAACGTCTGCCACAAGCTGCTATGGTTTATAGTAATGTAATGAACAAAAATTAATGCAAAATCATTATACCATTATTACAAAAGAAACGAAAATCCGAGTCGACTAAACGTTAGGAATGATGCCAAAATAGTAAGACAACGGGAAAATAACTTATCCATACAAATTTGACGAGAATAATAAAGTTTCCCTTTTTAAATGAGAGATTTATTGTCATAGACTTGACCTTTATGAGAGAAATATAGCTACATTATCTAGTAAACATGAGTTTATGCATCTTATGCTTGTAGGCTATTTGGGACTGTTAAAAATCCAATTACTTGAATACCACTTATAGTACTGTACTTACAGAATTTTACCAACAGTGGTATTCTTATCATTTTAATGTTTTAAAGTTCGCTAATTAAGTTAACATTTTAGGCTAGCTCTTCTTTGCAACACGTGTGTAGCGTCAATCCCCTTAATCTCACCAATGTTGTTGTTAAAGTGGATTTGTATTAAGGTGGATCTTCTAAAAGTGGCGCCTTCTAAGTTCCGCCCAAGGTTATCTTTCATCCGAGTTTGGCGCTTGAAATCTACACCCGAGTGTGCATCCCATTCGCATCGTATATTGACAGGATTAGATATGCCAAAAGGTGTGTTTACGGCGTGTGAGCACAACAGCGGGAAACTTCCTGTAATACTTGTATATCTCTCAAGAGAAAGCTAAGCTGAATGAACACTCGATATTATGACGACTGTGAAGGACCAGAGTATATACGGGGATGCTTGCCCTGCCTAGCTCGCCTACACAATACCACTGTCTTTGATCATTATACGTGCTCATCACAATGAACTGGAGGGCAGTCACCCAAAATCATATTTACAGTATAGTGTGTTAGTGGCTCACAATCAATAATGCTGCTGATTAAAATTGAATTTTTAACGAAGTTATTTATGATATTACAGGGTCTATGTGAAGGAGAGAATTTAATTACTCTCGATATTTTGAATCGTACAAACAATACAAATTATTAATTCAAATTTGATTCTTTTGTTAATTAATACTGTCACTAAAGATATTAAAGAAGATAAAAATCAAATGGAAATGCTATTTTTTAATTTAAAACAAATTCAAACTCTTAATATCTTTATACAGTTATATTCTAGTAAAATAAGACCTAGAAGAGCTCTCTTTTGTTTTTCATTGCTTTTCTATGGCAGTAATATAAATATAATTCATGCTTGTTGGCCGAGACTTATTCGTCATAACAAAAGCAAAACCCCATCCCACTAGAGAGTAGGCCTACTTATGAAATAAATTATAATATAAATCGAAACAACTTGGACAAGATTAGCGTACGAATCGATGAAATGAAAGGTTTGTATCAAAAGAGCGGAACGGAGATGGCCAAAGAGAAAACGAAAAGACTTTTAAGAGGTCATCTAAGTTCGAAGTTCTTGCTCTTTCGCATTTCATAAATATTATATACGGTGTCCCAATGACCACAGTGGCTATACCAAAGCTACGTAATCATCCCATCGTCATTAGTATCATTGCCATCAACAAAATATTAAATGAATGTAAACAAAGTCTTAGCAACGCGTGATTATTTTCACAAATCAATGGATTTGCAATGGCGTCACATTTTCTCTCCCTGAAGCATTGACTTGTGTAATCTCATGCAGTCTGAGTTTAATCGCTTTATGGGAAGTAAACGGTCAATTAGATTGTCAAAAAGACAAAAATCCTTCAAATTATCCGATTGATGACGTAGTGTCAATGTGTTAATGCCACATGGCGGCAGACAGTTATATCTTCTTATAAAGCGTCAAACTATCCCTCCAATCCTTTAATCATTGTATGTTAGTATACAGATTAAACACGGATGGCAGAGAGAGGGACAGGGTAAGGAGATGACAACATTATTTCGAAGTTAATGAAGAAGAAAAAAATAACAACAAAATATTGTTAATCAAATAAACTCAATCTAAAACAAAGATGGGTCTAATCAATTTGGTTTTATATTATAGAGCAAAGTTCTGTATAATAATAATTATGTGGCACTTTTTTTATGTATTAGAATTATTAATGATAAACAAAGAAACAATGTCTTGCTTGATGTCTGGTTTCACAATATTCTAACTTTCTAAGTATTTTCTATCTGATTTATTTTCTAAATGATCACGATAACGTTGGGTTGTGTCCCCTTCAATATCAACATCAATATAATTATAGTGGGTTCCTCATGATAATGGCTAATAAAGTATAAAGTTTCATCTTTCCCCATTTATCAATATCTGGATATAGCTGAGGCACAGACCACCATGGTGCTTACCTGTATAATCAGGTCCTTATTATACAAGCTATGTCAATTGAAATATTTGCTAAAGATTGCTCAGGATTGTAAAACTGATCTGTCAAAAAGCATTTTTTTACATGGAATAGTACAGACCTTCACCTAACTGGCAAGATAACAATATTGATCGTCAACCAGTCATTTACCATTGGACCAGTCACAGTGCTCATTCCAAAGCGGTTGGGATGAATCTAATTACCTCTATTTGACTATTGGTATTATGTATCTCATTAGAACTGGGGTAAGATATTATCGCATAATCGATTTGTTCAGTGATCAAAGCAATAACATAATTATAAAAGACATGTCGCTTCGATGGAAATCTGAATACAATGTATATCTCACTCGGGCATGAGAATGGAGGCTTGTTAGTTTTAATTCACTTTTCACAATCGTCATCTTGGGGTTGTAGCCCAGCAAACAATGGTTACTTTGACAAATTTGTAATTGATAAAACTTGTGAAATCGAAGTCATCCCAATTATAAGATCAAATAGAAGATTATTGTTAAATCTTAAATTACATTCTTCGTTATACTGCGTTGACAATCCTCTGTCCTATACAGCGATACCCTATAGCATTGTACACTCTAAAAACTGAAATGTTAAATGTCAATTTAAAAGGGCCGAGGAGTGACCGCTCTTTCAAAATGTCAGATTGTTTCTTTTAACCTGCTAGATTCAACCTTTATAGTGTTGGATCCAGCATGTTCAAAGTGTTAATCTACCATTTTGAACGAGTGGTCACTCCTCGGCCCTTTTAAATGGTGATTTAACATTTCAGTTTTTAGAGTGTACCATAGTGTACTGGCATTCACGGGAAGAAGATCAGGACTGACTGCATTTAAAAGCGTTTTTTCCCATTGCTATATTATTATACAAGCCGCTAAACAGATAAGCGTCGTTAAAAAAAAATCAAACATACAAACTTAAAAAAAAAAAAATCAAACATACCAACTTAAACAAAAAAATCCAAAGACCATACGGTCGTATATTTACGTGTTCTTTAGATAATGACATCGTTTTTATGCGATTGTGGATTGGGCCAATTTTTCGCATAAACGAAAATCCTCCAGTAATACTTTTTTTTTCCATTTAAGAAATGGTCATATAATTCATATACCGAAGTCTGTTTTTATTAATCTTGTGGCATGTCCTTCGCATTATATAGTATAACCTTTCTTTATTTTGTTCTTCATATTTCGCATGAAGAAAACAGCGTATAATAATTATATCCAAATCTACAACACAAAACAGCATCATAATCACTATTTAGAATGGCAAAAAACAGGGTCACTCCTTGACACAAGTCATCATGAAAATCTTTGAAGGGGGTTGATTCTCAATCAATTCACTTTTATTGTATTATTTCGTTGTCTCGAACCCATACTTTTACATGAAGTCCATATTTATACAATGTATATCATTTAAATGAGATAAAGACTATACGTGTATGGTGTTCATATAGTTTAGTAAATAATGTTTTTCCTTTTAACTCGTATTGCATTCGTCCTGTGTATCTAACAAAAAAATGCATTGTGATAATACTGTATGTGATAAACACATTCAAGTTGGTGACAGGCAGTAACCCTATATGCTCCAATTCGATTTTTCTTCTTCTGTCTCAATGCTCGCATTTCATTGTGTCATCCCCTCTGTCATCCCAAATGATAAAATCGATGTTGTCCGTGTTCTTTTATACGATCTGTATTGATCCTCGTCGTAAACCATCTATCCTCTGATTCGCGTGGTTTCATCTCGTATAATGCAATGAGGTGATGAAGAACGCGACAGACCCGCCTTACGTGCCCTCGGGCCTTGTCTTCAGTGAAAGTTTTTATTCTATCTTCAGGGGGGTATGTCATGGATGAAAAGACCCTTTAAACTTCTTTTCAACTCACATGGTCACATAATACACAATGTGCTTCGGGATATGCACGTGTAAAAATATGGTACCAAACGAAGATCAGACACAGGAACTTAAATAATGAATGATGATCATTTATTGACGAATGCCCTTCAGAACTTAATATTTGTAATTATCATCACCTTCACAAATGTTATTGATCTGATTCCAAACAAATCCACTTCTTACGTGCATCTCCAAATCATCTGTCTTCTCATAATACTGTCATGCTGTCGCCGATGTCATCATCGTCATCTCACCACCCATGTTTTCTAATGATGTGTCCATTATCGGTATCATGATTGTGCGCCATCCGACCGACATCTTCTCTTTCTGGAATGTACTTCTAATCTATCATCTACTTTAATCTTTGGTTTAAGAAAAGGATTCTTAAGTTTAGATCTTACCGCTGTAGGAAACAACAAAAATTGAAGTAAACTTACCACCTTCGTGCCTCCCCCTAACAAACACGGTTAGTTGGGAAGTTGACAAGATGCTTTCCATAAAGGGGGGATTAATATTGAATCAAAAGATAAACATATAAATCAAATTAAGTATCGATTTTATCTGTAACTATATTTATTTTTATCATTTTTGGTTAGTTTCTTGAGCGTCTATTTACATGTATGTTTTGTCTACTCGTGGTGAGGACATCGGCAGACACCTGCCTTTTCAAAACCTCTTTGTTCAAGAGACCTCAAAGAAATCAAACTTATTCATCTGAAGAGTATTGCCAACAGAATACGGGGGGTACAAAATGTATATTCCAGCTGTGGAGTATTTTTAGCTTGTTTGTAAATAATAAATGAATATCGACAAGATTAAAAGCTAAATTTAGCATCGTACATGATAACAAGGCATGCTTCGCTACTTGTGTACATTAGTAAAACGCCTTCTAGTGCTATTGAATGAAGTAACTTGGGTGCTCATTATCGATTTTATTTTAAAGGGTACGTTAGCTGTCAGAAAAGCATATTAAAAGAGAAGAAAATATTTTAATTTGAAATTTGCACACGGATTGAGAACAGATTTATCTTTAAATGTTTGTTTTAATGTCTTCGATATTTTTTCCCTACATTTTATTGACTCTCTTATTTCATATAAACATTTTGTATATGTTTTGTGATACATGTATAACCATAAATATTGTTAAAAAAACTGTGAGTAAAAAATGTTCGGTCCTCAAACGGTTAACATGTTCGTATAATTCCCTCTAACACATTAAAGTTATATCCTTCGTTTGTATTCTTCGTTTGGACTACTAATCTTTTTGGAGCAATAGATTTCAAATCTTATACTCCAATGCCATTGTGTAAACATAGAAGAAGACAGTAAATCCTTTCACAATGCTAATTACAGTAACATATCTATATCATTATAAGAAGCATATAAAGCGGATGTGTTTTGTTAAGCCATGAATGTTATCTATGAGGTTCTATATAAGTTAGTGGCGCCACTGTTTCATTCAATGTAACCTCAAGTGTTTGTTCAAATCATCAGCAACGGAAGCCCACTCCAAACACTCCAAAATTTACCCTTCCTGTTTCTTATCCTTGCAGGGCAGATTCTGTGTGCATGGGGGAAGTGGGGCACCATTTCAAAAATATTACATAATAATTTAAGGGGTCATTCTTTTGATGTTGGATACAGTTTGCCAATGGGGTTTTAAAAGATGCCATGAACGGGTTATGCCTCGAAATCCACTAATGCCCCCTTGGCGATTGCAGAATGTTCAAGGTGCGGTGTCAGAAAAGATGAATTTCGACATTCTCTCATGATTATCATCTTAACATCGTCTTATTCTTTTGTGTGGTTTTAGGATTTGTGTCAATTTGGTTCTGGGGATTATGTGCTTTTGAACTAAGCTGCTCTACTAAACGGATTGTAAGGCTGTCGTCTACTGTAGATGACCCTCATAGGGATTGATGAAATCATAAGTCAGTCTATAGGAAGAGCGGAGACATGTAAATATTACACAGCGAGATATCCTCTTCAGCATGCCATTTCTTTCTTTTCCGATCGATTTCCCTGACTTTTGAGGTCTCATGCATTCTTCTAAAATTACGGGGCACCAAGCCCCCTCCCCCTCCCCCGCAAAATACTACTAAAATCCCTTGTATAGGCCTACTGGAAGGAACAAACAGTCATGTGAAATTTGTAAATATGTGTTTCCCTTCTCTGGGAAAAAAATTTGGAAAAGAAAAAAACGCAACTGAAAAATGAAAATGATTTTGTGAGAGATTTTCCATAAATCATTGATTGTAAACTCGAATTGTTAAGAATCAGTATCATGAGATTCATCGTCATTTACTTGTTCCTTGGTTTTTAAAAAAGCGTTGATGTACAATAATGATGTATGATGTTAAAAACAAATAATGTGTGATTTTATAGCAATGAAAGGGAAATTAGAGAAGAAAAATTATTTCATTTCTCAACTTCACGGCATCGACACTCAGCATGCCGCCGTTTCATATTCCTGTATAACGCCCCCAATCGGTGAGGTTTATTTATACAGTTGTGTCGTACTACCGTCGCGAATCCGACGCGTCGGATTCGTTGTTTGGGTTAGAAAAGTAGGCTACACCATGCAGGTGAAGGTTCCGACAGTATCCATGATTCTCTGGCCGAGGAGAGGAGGGGGGGGGGGGATGTATCACAGTTTTAGCAGGAGGGACACAAGTCAGTACATTTCTGATAAGCATGCAGGCAAGCAAGCCCCCCCCCCACCAATGACAACAACCTTTGGGGGGGGGGGGGGTGCAATGGTTTGTGCATTACCCCCTCCCCCTTGTATTGTGTATAGCCTAGGTTTTGCCACAGGGGGCTGGGGGCACTTTCAACCTCATGTGTTTTTGGATCCCCCACTGTCGTATCGGTCGAAATATTATCTTGGGCCCGGGAATTGAATTTGAATTGTGTGAGTGTTGAAGAAACCCTCCTTCTTAATACTTTGTGAACGGAGTTGGGAACGAATAGGAGGGAGATCTGTAGTCAGCATAATTTACCTAATGTTCTGCGTGATTGTTTACACGTCAGCACCACTCTTTATCGATAGGCAACATTATCATTATTTGTTTCCATGTAAAATAAAAATGTAATTTACCGTTACACTTACAGCCTTTCCTGATCGATGATTATGTACACTAACTTGTTCATAGGCCCACGTCACTCGCTCTTTCCACAAGTACAAGTCCCTTTGATTTAGCCGCGGATTGTGGTACCTCCCAAACTCCAAGTTTGCCACACTTCTGTTATGGGAACAAGCTAAAAATTGACCAATCGCAACAAGAGAAATCGATGCTACGTCACGATAATGTCTGTGGGTGCGTGCCATCTACGACGAAGATGCCGAGACGGCGCACGCGCACAAGTTAAGTTCGTACATTCGCATTATATTATTCGCAATATGCATGCGTACCGTATACCAGCTGATCACTGACGCGCAGTTTTATATCGCGATAGTTCGAAAGCGTACAGACAACCATTTGGGAAACGTCCTTCTGAGGAAAAACACGCACGTCCATTTCAGTCTACCACCACCGATACCAGTTTAGAACAGACCTGCATTTTAAAAGTTTGTTTGGATATTTCATGGAATATTTCAATACTAAAGAAGCTAGCTAGCTAAGCAAGATTTGAGCCTCCAATAGCATCAAACTTCAGTGAGGTCGAGACGGGATTTCACCAAACTTCAACTCCACTCTCCAGACCATAGTCCAACTTCCACAACTAGAAAAGTCTACAACAGTTCTACCAAGTACCAATCCATACCAAGCTGAGCTGAGGACGTTTTATTATTAAAACGTTATCATTGTTTTCGTTTATGTTTGGATTACAAAGAGGACACTACTCACTCCACATGTCGAAGTCTCGATGGTGCTAGCTGGTTTTTCAAAGGAATATCGGGACGTTGGCTCTTTTCACGACCAAATAGGACAAAACGAGGAAGGTGCCGCAATGCCACCGAACGTCCAACCCAGAGCTTCGGCTACACACCCACCGAGCACACCGAGTAGTTTTGTGCTGCGGGCCGATTCGGATGAAGATCTTATTCATTGTGATACCAAACTAAAATGTGTTCTAGTTGGGGATGGGGCAGTTGGAAAGACAAGTCTCGTCGTTAGCTACACAACAAATGGGTATCCAGTGCAGTATGTTCCAACAGCATTTGATAATTACTCAGGTAATTTAACATCTGTTTCTTGACTTTCTTCAAGTCTGTACATAAATCAGTTGGATCTTTGTGGGAACACTTTGTGTGTGTATAATTTATTGCTGTAGATTCTGATACTTACGCTTTTCTTCCAAAATATATTCATGCCTAAAAACAGTACGGTATGTGTCTGGTATTAATTTAGTTGAATATATATTACATTGTCAGACATATTTTTTGTTAATACTTTTTTTATTTCAATATCAATGAACTTGAAGCTAGTACTAGAATGGTTATTTTCTCCATGTTTGTATATTTCTTTTCCACATACTCTCATACAAGTGTACAGTAAATTAGTTGTTTTATTATTACTGTTGTTATAACTAATAATAACTACTCTTAAGATGATTAGATAGTTAACCAACATGGCCATGATACCATCATTTTAAGGACCAAACTTTGATCTGTCATGTCGCAATATGTGGTTCTCCATCAAACTCGTTGTAACCAAGGAAGCATATTAAATCACGTGTGGCAACACTTACCCCCATGACCGTACAATAGAACAATACAGATCAGCAGTACAGGCAGATGGCATCCAGACTAAACAATCGAACATATCCTTTGTGGCTATTATTGATTTGTCTAAATCCTCTTTTGGTGATGGGGGATGCTACAGGACGCTGCAAGGATGGGTGTTCTTATTGTCTAAACTAATTGTATGAGCATCCTGGTGGTTAGTTACTATTGTGTAATAGTGCTACATCTCGATTTGGTGACAATGACCGTTAATGTCTGTGGAGGATATGTTAACAAATAATCACTGTGAAACTGTTTAGGAGATCTTCATAAATATAGATAATGTGTCCCATTATTATGCATAGAGACGTGTAAAATTTACATTAAATGTTTTCAGCTTGCTTTAGTAGTGTACTTAAACTTTGAAAATGTAGAATTTCAGATTCCCTCGTACCAGAACAACCCCACCCTCCACAAACAAAATTGAAAACTGAGGATAAAGATCAGGATTTGATTCATGTACAGTAGTTTGTGTTGGCACATACCTTTTTATATCCTGATTTATGACATTTGAAGAGGATAAGATTATCCATGATAATCTTGTATTCGTTTGAAGGGAATAATATGATTTTCTTTTAATACATCACCCCACCCATACTAGGAAGAAGCATTGAAGGTAAACCTAGTGTTATGCATCACCATTCATCAATACATGGTTTTTGTGTGCATGCTTTGTGGCCATTCAGATTGGGAACAACTTGTTGTAGCCTTTCAAGGCAGGGCATGATTCACTCTTCTATTGACGAGCACACTAAGATGCTTAAATTGCGTCATTGTATTCCCAGGAATAGGGATGGGAGAGAGAGAAAAAAGATTTTCCTTTGGGTTTCTTTTGTTACTATCAGGCTTTTCACCATGATACAATGTGACTGTAGAGAATGACTCTAAACCCTTCCGGTTATGTTTTGTTGGCTAACACAGTGAGTCTATGTCCGTTATAGCATGTGAGGAAAATCTGTGCCCCTTCACTTCAGTAGGGCAGAGAGGGCAATGAACTGGATAAGCATTAACAAAAAGTTTAATCCTCTTTTTTTCTTTCATTGTTATCTGTTAATCCCCCTCAATTAGTATTGATACAAGTTAATACAAATGCCACTTGTACATGTACATTAAAATGATTTAATATTCCTCTTTCTTTTTCTATTACAGTTGTCATAAGAGTTGATGAAAAACCGATCAAGCTTCAAATATGCGATACTGCCGGGCAGGTAAGATAATCACTAAGATTACACATTGTATTTAATTTAACAATAAAACCCTTGATGCGTACATGTATGTACAAATTCCAAAGTTTTATAACAAAAACAATAAATGTTAAACTTTAAATACATGTAGTTATCATTACATGGAAAGCAATTTATTTACCATAAGCAAAATCCACTGTCTCATAGACATAGTCCATAGTACTTAATTCACCATTTGAAAAACTGTACATTGTTGGGCGAACAGTAGGCCTACACACGTACATGTAATTAACTTATTGTGTGGAGACACTACGGTTGGTATATTCATGCACAGTTGAGGGTATATTTACTTTAATGAATCATCGACAAGTCAGGACCTAGTCAACTGTATTAAAGATAACACGTTTTGCATTTCACAATTACATGTACATGTACATCACATATGGACAGTTTTTGAAAATTGGAAAGAACAGCAAGGAGTACATATACATGTAAGTGAAGTTAAGTTTTAGGTCTTCTAAACTTTGTTTCTGTAAGAGTAAAGTGTCCTATTACTTGCTACAAACATAACAAAACAAACTTGTCCCTACATCAATAATATAGCCTCTATTGCCAACCATCTACATGTAAGTTTGATTTGACAAAATTATGTACAGTGTAGGCCTCCTATAAAGTGTCAGCACAGTCAGCAAATACAAGTACAAGACTTAAATGTGAACAAAGAAAAACTTTGAAGGCCCTGTATAACAAATATTTTCTGAATTTTGTTTTGAGTGACTGAATGTGTAGTGTTCAAGTTTAGCCAAATAAATAGACCCAACAGTGGTGGACTAATCAGATCATGGCGCCATGGCTTCAATACCCTGCTGTGTGCAAAACTCTATACCGCCCATGTTTAGACAAGTTTTTGTTGGCCTCAGCCCATGCAGCTGAGTTTGTAAGCATAAAGAATCGGGCACGGCATGATTCCAGTAACACGATTGGAATAATATCTCACATGCATTGTGCTCCAAAACCCAGGTGAAATACCGGGTGTCGGAATGGAGGCGAAATGTTTGCCCAATCATTCAAAAGCTTGTGAAATGTTTTGACTGTAGGGTTCCTGTTTTTGTGGAAAGGGTGGTGTTTGAAATCCTTGGACTAGGAAGTGTCATGTTTCATTATGTGATAGGAATGTTCTCTATCACGTACAGGCTGTTGTACAATGAAGGTGCTCACTTTAAACCTCCCACGCCTTGGAAAGAAATATGTTTGGAAACAAACATGTACATGCAGGCCTATATTGTAGTTGTACCAACTGATATCTGATGTTTCAGGTTCAGGTTACCCATAGACTTTACATTTCCATTTGTCTGCATCCTGTCATGAAACTCTTGTTGAAACAATATTTTCATAAACCATTCATTGGGCCTCTTTTGTGACCTCCCAAGTGTTATTGTCTACACTTCAATTATTTCAATAGAAACGGAAATACAAAATTTGTTTGACACCAAACTATGGTTTGTTGATCTGCTGATATTCCTAGTTTTCTTTCTGGTTAATCACTGGTACTCACTGAGAGACTTTACATGTTAGCTCCATTATACCAGTGTTCCCAGCAATTTTTTTAGCATGTGCTTGTATACACATGTAACTCTACACCATGCAAAAAGAGACTGGTCACTGCTCAAAATGACTGGTACAAATTGCAGACATGTCATGTTCTGTAGAAGGTTTGGATGCATTGATCTATACATGTAGTAACAAACTGTACATGTTTGTTTCAGACCCAAGTCATAGCACTATACATGTACATGTAAGTCTTAGGCTCCTAGCCATTTGCCTTCCATGCATAATTCCTGGATTTTCATGAATGATTATTCTGAATCTCATGTCTTGCGTGCATTGGTAGGTAGTGAATGATCTCTGCTGAAGTATGGGGAGAATTTATCGCCTGGAGGCCACACTTTACCACTATAAAAGATTTGTGGAAAAGATTAGCTGTGACGTAAATATTTTTTGATAAATTCTTATTGCCTGTGGGTAAATCCAATCATTTCATTTTGATGCGGTTTTATGAAAAAAGTCATCATTTGAACTCTTTGAAAACTTTGCAGTATACAAGGAAGGTACCACAGATGTATAGGACATGCACAAACAGAACATACAGAGCAGTTTAGTGGGCTACAATAACACTTTTTAACATTTTGCTCATGGATTCAAAGCAAAGATTTTGAACCCTGGCTTACAACCTGTACATGTATTATAGTGTTGGTAGACAGGAAAGAGGGAACATTATCTTAAAATTATTCCCAAGCATTCCTGGGGAAGGAATTCCATTCCCTTTGTAAAACTTGACAGTGTTTATTTAAGACTCAACTAATCCATTCACCAAACTTCCCAGCCCCATTCATCATTCAGCATATTCCCCTCCCTCTATTTATGACCATGATTATTTATAGTTAATGAGATGCAAACTCAATATACCTAACATACCTCCCTGGAGAGGGCTTTTTATTCAGCACAATGGCAATATCCCTTGAACAAATTCAAGGGGTGTACATGTCAGCCCCCTAGCCCTCCAAGGGGTAGAGTTCATTGTATTCAGACAGAAGCAATGAATGAACCCTGATATCGTACACCACAGTGAGTTGCCCAGTGCTCTGGCCCTGCTGTGATACTGTGGAAGGCACCATGACATCGTCTGGAATGACCAAGGTTCCTATTACAGTTCACACTTGGGTTTCATAATTTTAGGAAGCACTGAAACTGCACTTGGTATTTGGTAGAAAACAATGACCAAAGATAGTATGATATACATGTACATGTAATTCAAACGAGAGGATGGTATTGGTATACCAATTTAAACCAGTTTTTTTTCTCCTTAACTATTGTGCCATAAAGAATAAAAATGTACCAGGGTAGTTCATTTTATCTTATTAGCAACCATGTACTTCATAAGTTCTTGACATGATAATCATAATGCACACAATCATATAGGGTTAAGTAGGGTTCAGCAATACAATAGGAGAGCACTTATCACCAATGATATTGGTTCCTGTTCTGTGGTTTAGGAGGTAATTTTGTGGTTTGCATCATTTACCCATCTCACTGTACGTACAGAGCAGCTAGGATGGTGATGAATAGCACTACTGCACTCTACACTGTGTAAAATGAAAACAAATATTTGCGAGCCAGGTTGCAGTCTTGCAGAAGATGCCCTTTTCAAGCCATTGTTCGTAGAGAATGGTACAAAGTATGAAATATAGAACACAGGGACTATGACCTTGACTCACGGTACAACAGACAATGCGCACTGTATTTCTGAGCGGAAGTTATTGGCAAATTTATTGTATGTAGAAAAAGAAAGAAAGAAAGGGAAGGAAAAAACAAACAACAATGAATATGCTAGTTTTTTTTTACTAACTTCAGGTCCAGTTAACTTTTGATTTAGAGACCTTTTCAGTTGTGTGGGGCTCCAACATGCTTGGGTCTCTATTAGGCTAATTGGATAACACCAGATGTTATTCCTACATAAATTGGCTTGCAATGATGCACTAGTTATTAGAAGGTAAAGCAACAGCCACAGACTGAAGATAAGAACATCTCACTGTTTTATTTCGAGAAAACTGGGAAGGATAAAGATGGAAATGCCAAACCAGTTTTGTTTTACATGATTTCAATCATGATGCATGCAGTGACAAGTTCTGCATTGCATATACTTGTTTAGCCATGTACTTTGGTCTCTGGAAATCGACATGTATTGAACTACACCTACGCAAAAAAATAGGTAAACATTACAAGCTGAGACTGTGTAAACTCACCAACCTTTGTGTGTCATATTTTGGCAAATTGCTGTTGAGAATTGTCCAGGATCCATTGGTTCTTCCATACGTTTCATTATGTAGTCAAATAAAAAGCTTGTTTGAATAGTCGGTTCGAAGCCAATTTTTATCCCCCCCCCCCCTGTTCAAAGCGTATGTATGAACCAGTGGGTGTATGAACCATGTACAGTATGAACCAGTGGATGTTGGTCCAAAATTTATCAGCAATTTATACATGTAGTTCCTTTCAATGTTGTGAATTGTACACATACAAATGTATACACAATAGTAGTCTACATGTTTCTACATGTAGTTCTCTACATATACAGGCCTATATTTTAATTCTCTTTGATATAACAAATGGAATTTTTCTTGTAGGCGCCAGGTATTGTGTGTCAAGGAAATGAATAGGTGTCATATGAAAGCATCTCTATCATTGCCCTCCTCTGTATACCTGATACCCTAATATTAGTAGTGACGCTAAAACCATGCACCAGATTGGTTTAGCTGTGAAATTGCATGGGCGTTATGGTGTTAGTGGCTGATGGAATCAAAGTGATTCACAACGACCCCACAAATTGATGTTGACATGAACGGTTGTGTCATACAGGTTTAGAAAATGAGTAGGCCTACATGTATCTCTGAAAGAATGCAAGCAATCAAAATAGATGGCTACAGTGGGCATATACAATTTTAGCTGTGCACATTTTTTTCTCTGCAAATTTAATTGAAGTTTCTCAGAAAATATATTATTCATTGTAAATTTTTTGTAATGAGAAATTGTAACTTTCTCCACAACTGAAAGATTAATTCTAGATTTTAATCAGGATAATGTGATGGATGCTAATACGAATGTAACTTTACTAAATCTCAAGGAAATTGACACTAGATTATCTAATTACAATTGAAATGTATTTGCCGTTACTTAATCTACAATCAAAGGTGTCCATTGCTTCCTGCAACCCCAAAGAGCAAGTGAGATATCTGTCAGCAGTTAGTTACTAAGTCCATGCCAATATACTTCATAAAACACTTCAAATTGAGCAATATAATGGTCAGTCTCACGCACTATACTGTTAATGGTTAACCATCTTGTCAAAGGGCCTGTGATCTTTGAAAGGGGGGTAACTAATGGATTGGTAGACAATAGGATGATACAGACAATGGTCTTCTAACAGAATGAGGTACACAATGTACCCCTCCAATCCATCAATGACCTTCTCTTGTCCTGCTGTTTAATACCCTCTCTTCTACAAAAACTTCCCCTCTACATGGTGTTCTCTGTGGTCACAATCCTCTCATAAAATATCCTGTTTTCAACTTTCCAAATCCTTCTAGAAAAACAGATTACCTGTACTCTATTCATTTGTAATCCTAATCCATCTAATCTATTTTAAGGGAATTAGCTTACCCCTGTTGATTAGTTTGTTACACAAGGGTAGTCCTAGCCCTAGGATTACCACTTCTGACTAATTCCTTTTTATGTTCCTATAAACCTGATAGGGTCCTCAAATCTTCTCTTCTCTGCTGTATTTTTCAATGACATGGTCGAAGTGAAAGAGCCTATTTATAGGATTTTGAAGCAATATATTTTGAAAAATAATTAAGGTGACACAATGGTCTGAAGAAGCTTAGAACTTGAGAGGGAAAAGCAAAAACAACATGCTACTGTACATGTAACTGTACTTGTAAATCTGTTGACCGAGTTGTACTGCAGCATGCAAAGCTTTTATTAATACTATTGAAGTACAGCAATGTGTACATGTATGTAGTTTTGGTTTGCCCTACTCCTTTTTTCATTATCAGAAATTGTAGTTCACCTTAATTCTTAAAATCTACCTGTAGTCCTGTAGGCAGTATTTTTTCTTGTTATGATTCCAGCATGGTTGCTTTAAAAGATGAATGACCTACACATAAAAGTATGTGAAGGAGTTTAAATGATACGATCACTAAGGAATATCATACTTAATTGAGTTAATTCCAAACACATACATAATGGTGATTACAAAAATTCCAATTTAATGCAAGTGTCGGTTTGACATGACAGATGCACATGTAAGTGCCGTCAATAAAACTGTATAATCCATCAGCTTCAAAGAAGTCAGGGTAGCACATTTGTGCAACTTATGTTATTATCATTGAGGGGATGTCACAGGGGTAGAATATATCTCATTTACACAATACATGCATCGTCACAGGGTATTGATCAAAATCAATTTTGCGACCTGGCTTATTGATGTAGTGACTGTAGTCTGATTACATCTATTGAAGGAATATAGTTGATATGTCCTTGGGCATTTGAATGTAGCATCAGAGAGCATTGATCCTATCAAGGAGTTACTAAATAACTCCTTGATCCTATGCATGGCTATTGACTCTTCTTCAAAGTATTGGGGCTGATTCACTCCTTCCTACATGTATGTAATTGTAGTCTGTAGACCAGGGGCCTACAGGTTTCATAAAACTTGATATCAATAACAAATTCCAGTAACTCAGTGGCGGATCTAGGGGGGGGGGGTTGGGGGGGTTGCAACCCCCCCCCAAAAAAAATCCGGGGACCATTTTTTTAAAATCTTATCGCAAGAAAACGCCATTTTCACACACAGATTTTCAAAAATTTTCCCTACTGTGGGAGGGGGGACACCCCCCTCCCACACCCTCCCCCCTCGCTCGCTCCGCTCGCTTGGACTCGGTCGCTACGCTCCCTCGCATACCACCCCAACCCCCCCCCCCTTTATAAAAAGCTGGATCCGCCCCTGTAACTGTTATATTATAAGCTACTGGAAATCATGGCATTTGATTGGCTGAGAGCAAATTTGTCATAGAAATTTAGCATTTGTTATAATATAGATAACAAGTTTTATGAAACAGGAGCCAAGACTCTATTCTGATACTTCAAAAATATTTTTTTAGTCAAGGCTAAATGCGGTCCACTATAAGATATATACTGTAGATATTACAATATTGCTGGTATCTCCTTGCTACAACAATGGTTATGGGAAATATGTGCATGTAGAATTTACTAGATACATGTTTTGTAGTCTACATGTACATCCCATATATAGCAGTTCAGACCCTACATGGTATATGATATCTAATGGTAAACATAGGGTTGTATGTGACTGCAATGTATCTGGCAAGCCTAGCTGTCACAATCAATTCCAAGCACATGTTAGGAGATGCAGGATGCAGCAGGGTTGCCTGAGAATTTTTGAGACATTTCAATCAGTTTGTAGTCCTTAAAATACCACACGCTGTTGGTGGGCTAGACATGTTTATGACCTGTATGAGCCCAGATACATACTGTACATGTTATGACACCCCATGCAGACAAAATTGTGTCTGCATAACATATTTGAGTTGAGACACCACTATATAACAGAATTATCATCAATTTTTTTTCCTTTATGAATAAAATTTCCTACAAAATTATCAGCATTTGCATTTTCACGGGAAAATACATTATTTCTACATAACATAGAAAAATATGACAAACAATTAAAAACATGGTACACTGAACCAAATTAAATAAAAACATGGAGGCCCAATACATGTACGCACTAAAAAAAATTGCTTTGTTGTTGAAATTGTTGTTCTTTATAATCAATTCTGTTTAAATTGTTATCCCTGTATTTAAAAATACTAATGAAAATGTTTTTTGTTTCTGTATCATTTCAGGATGACTTTGATTCTCTGAGGCCCTTGTGCTACCCTCAAACAGACGTCTTCCTTTTGTGTTTCAGCGTCGTCTCACCCACCTCATTCCATAACGTCTTAGAGAAATGGCTACCAGAGATCAGACGTCACAATCCTAAGACTCCCATCCTCCTGATCGGTACACAGTGTGATCTCCGGACAGATGTTAACGTTCTCATAGACCTTTCAAAACATGAGGAACGTCCTATCTGTGAAGAGGAGGCATCTATGCGAGCAAGTCGTATCAATGCCGTTGGCTACATTGAATGTTCTGCGCTTACACAGCACAATCTCAAGGAAGTGTTTGATGCAGTAATATTAACTGGACTTGAGTACACTAAACCACCTAAATCGTCAAAAAGCCTGAGACGGAGATTGAGTCGGAAAGAGAAAATACCACCGCCACCGAAGAGAGCGCAGGACACGAAACCTAAAAAGAAAGGAGCACTCTGGAAAAAGCTATGCTGTATCCCAACATAAAACTCATAGTGTGTGTCCTTTCTCTATGGAACATTTGAGACTGTTTTCAACAGTCAAAGACCATGCCAAAGCCGTAACTCATTCTGCAATTGTCGACATGAATGTTTAATATTAATATATTTTGTGAACATGAACATGTGCAGATGGATACGCGGCCGTTTCTCAGACATTTTTGTTTTATTGATGTTGCAATATCTAAAGCACTAAAGAAAAGGTGAAAAAGAAATGTAGCAAAATAGTTGTTTGCTTTATTTGCTGTATGCCTCCTCGGTTTGTCCACACTTTTGTTAGAGCTGTTCATATGACTGCTGTCTGTTTAAAGGTACCTGATGAATCAGACTCTATCTCAACGTCAGTATGATTCTGGAAAACCTGTGAGACTGCTAAGAAAAGATATTCAAAAGAGTACTATTTAATTTCTTTTCATGAAATGTCTTTATTGTTTCAGTGTACCATTTTGAGGCAAAGTACAAAACATTATTTATCACTATCATTTGTACTGAAATAATTACTCATGATCTAGTTTTATTTGAAAGTCACTCTTCAAGATTGATTTTTGACATTCATGACATATAAAACTAGACCACCATACTCTCACTACTATTGTCGCTACGAATAGTTAGCGTAATTGTTTTCCATCAAATTCAAGTATGGCAGTATGTGTAAGTGTATGTTGCAAAATATCAGAATTCCTAGTTTCTTTGTATTTTAAATTGAGATAAAATGTTTCATGCTCCTGTTGTACATATTTAAGAGATTATTTGAAATTATATATCTTTATGACCACATGTTTGCATAAATCATCCCACTTTTCAAAACAATTTTAAACACAGATTTGTTGAAGAAGTTACTGAACTTACTGTTTTTCAAATTTCAATGGAATTAAAAGAACATTGATATTGTCATTGATACATGTCATGTATGTCACTCCTAGTGAAGAGAGAAGTTTTACCAGTATGTCATTTCCAAAAAGAAGTATTTTAAATCAGAATTATCGTTCAACTTTCTCATCGAAATAATGCACTCACATCAAAGTGTTACAGGCTTTTGACAGCCCAATAATCAGCAAGGCCAACCTTCGAGTTCAAGTAATTGTAACACCCAAATTAAATAGTATGTTATTTGTAAGCCTGTTTAGGCAAATGCTGTAACCTTTCTATTAAATAAAGACAGTTGGTAATGCATCTTCCAATACTGTGAAGTTAATCATCTTATCATCTATCGATAATAGAACTTTCAACCATCTACAGGAATGTTCACTAAAGGAGAAACCTTCATGTACAGTGTATATGATTGTATCTTTAAGATATGGAAGGGTTTTCGAGGGACAGTTTAGCTGCTGATGGATAAGTAGAAGATGAATATGTGCATTTTTTTTAGTTCTTAACTTCATGTGTTTTTATTTTGAGCTCAAGTTATACACCCCTAATCCTCCCTGCTCTCTTACTCCCATCTTCACTTCTATATGATCCCCAATCTTCAAGACAGATGAAGCACAAAAGAAGCTCTCCAGGCAATCCGTTCAATAGGTAGTCCTAGGTCAGATACCGGTGATGAGCTCATTGTTCATCTGCCCACTATTACTCCAGCCAGCAAACATGGTTACGCAACGGTCCTTTCTTTCTCCTGGAGAGGGTAGACAATAGGACCCCCCCTACCTGGATAGGATATTGTTCAGATTGTTGGTATTTCAACAACAAAAATAAGGGAAGCTTGAGATCTTTTTCCTTAGCTTCCCTTTATAATAGTTTGTAGACCACCCAGCTAATTAAAAAATGAACTTCTATATCAGCAATCAGGAGAGAGAAAAAAAGATATATCAGTAAACCTAGTATATACCATCCGTCTCTCTCTTTCAAAATACATTTGATCCCATGTTTCCTGTAAAACTGTAATGAGAATATTTTGAGCTCAAGTTTGTTGGATCGGATGACTGTGAGTAATGGTGTAATGTACATGTGCACAATAGGAAATTACTGAAACTGGCATTTACATGTATGTATACTTCTATAGGTTTGGCAGAACGTGAAAGCTTTATGTTGGCTTCATTGTTCGGCTAAGACTACAGAGCGTTTTTATTGACTATCAAATAAAACTGAATTGGATTTATTGCATCTCTGTCTCCACATGTCTGTACTTGATGTTTACAAGGTATACACTTATATGCTTTGTGTGAGCCATCTCTCTATTCTTCTTCGCCTACCATTTCCTTTCAAGCCTGGGATGAGCACTTTTTTTCTTTCTTTTGGGGGACGCCTTCTTTTGAAGTGATACAGGCAATCTCTTTTGGAAGAACAATTGAAAAGAAAGAAGTGAAGATTACAAAGATTGATAGATGGGATCCATTGGGGAACAGTCCTTGTTTGTCTAGTGTAGTCATTCCCTCTTGGCAAATATGGGCTATTATTTCATTTGTTTGATACAAATGCTTGTGCCTCTTTGGGGATAGGTATACAAATTTGATGCCTAGCTGGAGTATTGCATTGTCAAACATACAATGCTATGATACTTGGATCCATTTGTATGTAGTGGGCATGGCATATGAGAGCAAGTTTTTAACTAAACCAGGGAGCCAGTAAGAGCTTACCAGTATTCTATCAACTAACATGTGATTGGGTTTTAGCAATGGTGCAGAAAATGAGTGATAGGGAGCTCACAAGAAAGCTGGACAGAGAGAAAGAAAAAGAGAGAAAGAGTGATAGGGAGAGGACAGAAGGAGTGAGGAAGACAGCAAGATAGATGGGGAGAAGGAGAAAAGACAATTGAGAGCGAATGAGAAAGAGAAATGTGCAGAGATAGAGCCAGAGGGGTGAAAGGAACAAGAAGGATGTGAAATAACCAAAATGAGATGGACAAAATGCGTCATCATGCAAAATAAAGTTTCAAATTAAAATTCATCACATACATGTATGAAAGAATCTTTGTTCCAACTCTCTAGTTCCAGTATGACACTCAACATAATATGTGACAGTTATAGTAAACATTTGCTAGGTTATGACAAGAACAATAAGCATGGCACAGGTAATGCAATGTTTCCCTAAATGTATTAAAGGGCAAGTCCACTCCAAAAATCACTTACTCTCAACAGAAGCAGAAAAATCAGACAAACCAATCTAAATTAGTTTGAGCAAAATCAGATAACATTTCAAATCAGCTAATACTAGAACCTGCCTGGCTGAAGGTGAAATTTGGTGGAAAGGTTAAAGAAAAATAACTATTTCTCTATGTTATAATGCACATATTGTTCACATTTGGGTAGCCATAACCTGTACCTAATCGATTCTCACAAGATAAATAGTCAGCAAGGCAACCTTGTCTACAGAATGTGATCGACCAGCCTCATCGGATTTGAATTTCATTCAAAATATACAATGGTAAATTGCCATGCAATTTTAAGGCAGTTCAAATAATCAAAACTTGTTTTTCTATCAAGAATAGTGTAAGGTATCAATATTTATTTCTCAATTTGAAAGGAAATGCTAGAGGGTAAAGATTAACTCGAACATGAAATAGCTTCCACACAATGATACACCACTTTAGATGCTATCTCACTACCAGAGTTTAAAGGAAAAAAGCCATATGTAATAGAAAAAGTGATACATGAGATAGAAAACAAGATAGCTTGCTCTTTGTCAAATCAGTCAAACGCAAATCATCTTCAGGAATGTTTTTTTTTACTGTGCCTCTGGGTAAACCAGTGTATTGAAAAAATGTATGAAATGGCTTACTGTACTTATGGTACGTATTGTGTATCCACAGAAAATATGGGCAATGTTATACATAAAAAATATACCTTGAAGAAGTAGTCTTTTTCAATTCCCTGTAAAGGTATGTATTTAGGGAGTGACTAAAACTGATTCAATGTAAGGTAACCAAGAGAAGTAAATAGGTCAGAAAACATGAAATTTTAGACGGTCGTAGTAACAACCATAATGATTGTCAAATGGCGTGAAAGAAACATCATAGAGTAAGAGAGGGAGACATGGAAAAGAAGAGTGAAATATAGAAAAGGAGAGATTAAAAGTTAAGATGATATATAACACAAAAATAGGCCAAACATCAGTGATCTGTCATTGGAATTAATCAAGCCTTTTTTTGACAGTGCCTTTTCAATCATTGTCTTTTCTTCTTACAGTATTAGTATTTTCTAATGCTTATCCCTTTTCATTGATTCTCTTTTATTCCCTTGAAAAGGAGTTTAAACTCTGAAATCTCTTGAAGTCCTACTGGATATAAAAGGCTATAAAGACCCCACACCCAAAAGCTCCTCACATGGTCAACAAAATAATACAAAGTAAAATAGAACAAAGCCGTGCCATTCCAATGATGCCATCCATTCTGAATAGCATGCACAAATTGGGGATGTATGGGTGACAGAATGAAAGAAATATGGCCAGGACGTGAAATATCAATTTTAAAATGACATAAAATGTGAATAATATGAAATATAAATGATTGATCGCAGATATAAATTATTTTCATCCATTCTTTCCGATTCTCACTGATACACAAAGGCCAGCGAACAAAATCGCCAGTTGAAAAGAATTTATGAAGACGAAATAGAAAACAGAAAACAGAAAACACTTCTTTAGAAGCAAATCCCAACCCCATTCAGACGAGTTAAAATTGTCACATAGCAACATGAAATACGCCATGTCATTTTCTATTTTAAGCACTGTATAACAGAACACTGTGTAGAGAAAATGAGTTTGGATCATTGTTTTGAACTAACATTTGATAAAGACAAAGGGTTTATCGGATCATTCTAAAAAACAAAACCCATATGTATTGTAGGTAAGTGGAGCTTAACATGAGTGGATGCTGATATGACCAGCCAGTCATTTCATCATGTAATATAATTATGGATTAAGCTGACCTCCACAGAAAATACTTTCTGTATAAAGCATTCCTTTGTACAATTTTCTTATCCAATATGCTCCTTCCACTACTAGTATACAATAATTCTCAATACCTCTCTTAAAAAGTTTTGTATACATTTTCTCTTGTGTGAATGCCTCTGAAAGTGACATGGGTGCCTGGTGAAGGAATATAAAGACTTTCATTCAGCGACAAGCTATGATTGAGCCTGAATAATACCCCTTCCTAAAGGTAAAAAAGCAGATTCAATACAGGATTAACCAGACATAAAGAGATAAAGGGAACAATACGGACAAGAAATAAAGGTAGAAATAGTCCTGCACAATTTGCACTTTGCCGCTTCCTACCGCTGGTATGTATGATGTATACACCCATGAAGTGCAGGGGGAAATAGACCGGTAAGAGGGATGCTCAGGATTGGAGATGAGAGAAAAGATTCCTCTCCATCTAATCCTTCAAGTGTAGGATAATGACAGAAGCTTCTATACCACACAAGATGAAAAGAAGAGATGGTGGTTGTGAAGATTTATACAGAATGGACAATAGTCCTCTTTTATAAACATTTCATTTTGTTGTTCTTTTTATTTTTAACCATTTATATCTTCATTATAGGAATAGGTATTCCGTTTGATATTCTTTTGAGCAAGAACGGAAAGGCTTAAATTAAAATAGAGGGTTCCAATTTCCTTAACACCATCTCTATGGCTCCTCATAAACACGACAAAGCTTCATTTACAATGACTAGTCAAAGTCAGACTTAATCCCTTATTTTCCTTCTCTTATCCTACTTTACCTACTATTTCTTGCGCAATCTACACACCTCCACCCTTCTGTTTAACATATCCTCCTATCTAAGTATTGCTATGGCACAAGAGATAATACAAATGCTATTACTAATATACTGGATTGTCTCAGAGGTGTTTACTTGTCAAATATTTTGAGTTCTCGTATCTTATCATATTTTGCTTAGCACCTTAATCCCTGATGTCTTATCTAAAGATAGAATTGTCAAGCTAGTAAGGTACATAATACAATGTTTCCTGACCAACTGCACTCTAAGTGATCGTCATGATGATCAAAGGGGTCATGGGGCTATCAATATCATTTGACATCGTCAACAATTACACATAGAATTTAATGAGGAATATCACTAAAATTAAAATCATACAATATTTAATTCATGATGGTGATGGTTATACTGATACTAATTTTTGATAGTTCATGAGTTCTTATCTTTCCTTTGTCTGTTTAAGTAGTGGTTAACGATTGGATCATTATGATATTGAAATATATACTGGCAAAATGTAAGACACCCCTGAAGCATTTTTACTTCAAAGAACGTCAAACATCAATAACAAGACTCTAAATAAAAGGCAAACAAAAAGAAGATGAGAGTTGAGTCAGTTTGGTAAATTACTTTTCACACTAACTCCCAATGAAAAATTACCTGCTACCTTCAATCATTTCCTACAATTGTCTAGCCTTTACAACTTTGCTAAAAGTGCATATAAAAGTTCAAGTAGGGAAGTAATTCTCAAGACAAACAATTATTTTTTCTTCCCTTGAAGATGTGGGAAATATTCAATGGATATATTGGGAGGGTGTGTCCTCCGAGCCATGTCTTGGGGGCTTTGGCCACGCTAGCCCCTCCTAAAAGCCGCTTACAAGCTGGACCTACTCTGCTCTTTGACTGGATTAAGCCTGTACTTCTATTCTCCGCCCAGTCTTATCTGCTCTATTTGCAACTGATACGCTCATTCTGATAGCCAGCCATAAAGAGCATATATTTGCATGTTGACGTAGTTACAAAGGCTCTGGGATATTTTTCAGAAGTTGAGTCATTATTCTGTAAGGTTTTGAATAAGAGTACAGGAGTTCAACCTAAAACAGAGACAGTTGGAGAGAAGGGGAGAGGGAAGGAGAGAGATATTAAAGAGAGAGAGAAACAGACAGGCACATAATACAAAAAGAGACGAGAGAGAGAGAGAGAGGGGGGGGGGGGAGCAGAACAGCTAAAGGAAATGAGAAGAAAAAAACCCAAATATTTACATATAAGGAAACCAACATTAACCTTAAAAACCAACCTGAATACGAGATTAAAAATATTAAGTACTGTAATGGTTTGGAATGAGCTTTAACAGGGGAAATAATCCTGAGAAGAAGCCTTGATACATATATTTGTACCCTGAATGCCAACCTAGATGAAAGAAGGATACCTTATTTATATAGAGATATATATCTACCTTACCTGAATATACGTTCATATTGAAGAGGCTTCCATCCTAAGATTTATTCAAGTTTGGGTACAATATTTTCAAAACATAATACTCTTTCTTTCAGTCATTAATTGATTCAAAATCTCACCAAATCTGTTATTTGTATGACCCTACATATCACTATGCAAAAACACCCTATTTATCATAAATATGCAAACTAGTAAAAAAAAAAAACATTTATTTTCTAAATCATAATTAATCAAGTGCCATCAATGAAACCAATTGTTAGTGAAAGTCAACATCGAAGAGTGGGCCACTACTTGGGGGTTGAGATGTGGGAAAGGAGGGGGCGGTGGCATGACTTCACCTTGAAGATTCATTTGTTTATATTCCTACCCATCCTTAATGGATGTGTAATTTCAAGTATTGATTAACATGTGTACACAATGGATTTGCACATGGGTCTCAATGTAAATGCATTTCCTCTTGTTTCCTTTCTCACTCTTTCTTTCAGCCTATCAACCATCACTTGCCTTTAGAGAAAACATTTATAGATCCTTAAAGTCAACTGTGGTTTGCTGATCCAGACAAATCAAACACGTTTCATTTTCAGGGCAGTAAGGTGTAGCATTACTGAAAAGTTACTTTGGTTGCAGTACATGCCACCATCAGGCGTTGAGGTGCAGTGCAGATGTATGTACATTGTCCAATAAAAGGTGCAGTAAACTGAGTCTTTCATATACACCAATATCATGAATATGAACATTTATGAAATAGAATTGCAAGGTGCAATCGAAACAGTTTCCAGTCTTCAGTTTATTAATTGTTTCCTCTATTATATAATCAATCACTTTTATTCTTTTTGCTCAATGTTGATCGCTTTCTTTCATCAGGATGTATCGCACTGATGAATCCCATCATTCTAACTCCTCCTTAATTCCTACATGAAAGAACCCTTCAGTGCTCCAGATGGACCCCCATACAAAGATGAACGATTGAAATACAGCGGAAGTTAAATGAGAGATATGTCAGCATCTCCAACTGCCATGGATGAGTGACAAGGTACTGATGAGAGGCGAACGTACATCGTTGATAGACACAGTTGGAAGATGAATATGATATCATGATTGTAAAACCATACCAATCGGTTGTATCGCACCATGGTATAAGAATGAATGCATCGGTACCATGGTTAATGTGATATTCATGTACAACTGTACAAGGGTGTTCTTTCAAGATGATGATGATGGTGGTGGTGGTGGTGGTGGTGGTAGGAGTGACTATACTGTCATGGTTGAGCTGTATGATACTGATGAAAATGATGGTAGTGGTGGTGGTGGCAATAGAAGTGACTACATCAATCATGATGATGTTGCCATGGTTAGGCTTATAAGGATGATACTGATGATGGTTATGGTAAGTGTAATTTGATGAAATTATAGCTGTATGGATATATGGATGAGGGAGACTATGATAAAACTAAAAAGTCAGTGAGTTAAAGTGCTTGAAGTTGAAGAAGAGTGGTGCTTATTGATGATATATAAAGGAGATGGAGGATGGAGAGAGAGAGAGAGAGAGAGAGAGTGAGGCGATAAAGAGGAGGAGGAGAAGAAGGGCAGAGAGGATCGATAAAAAGTGTAATGTACCATTAAACAAAAATTGGCAAAGAGCATTAATAAGGAGTAAAGGAGGTCAAATTAATGGTCCGATCAGATATCAAGTGATACTCATGTGATGCCCCAATCATGAAAAGGACGAGGTGCTAATTGATTGGTCAACATCGAGGGCGACAGGCAAAACAAATCGGGCAAATCAGTGTCAACATACCCATGTTCTCCTCTCATCCTCTGACACTATTTGCCCCTCACACACATCACTCTTTCCTTTGATATCAACCGCTACAAACGTGACATAATTGCACGATCTTGTCTTGGAATGGTGAAGAACAGCTCCAAGCATGTCATTGGATGCTAGTAGATACCATATCTTCCTCCAATTTTTAAAATTGTATTTAAGGAGAATATATTCTCAACTTGTATGAGGTTTTAATTACTTATTTATTACTTCATAAAGAACCTTAACTACATTTGTCAAATTCTCTTAAACCCCATGATCATCATGCTTCATTTGTAATAATGTAACAACTATATTTTCAACCTCTATTCTATTGTAGTCCATCACAACTGTTATTTATGGGGAAATTCACAAATTTTTCAATTGCTTTGAATGAATTGGATTGCATATACTGACGTTAAGTTTAGCTATATTTGACAGAACAACAACAACACAAATATTTTAATAGTATTTGAAATTATGTTGATTCATTAATCCAGTTTGAAATTTTATACTTTTAACTTACATTGTTCTTGTACCAACTTCTCTGTATCAACCATACAAGTATAATCATACAAATAAAACCATAGATGGTAATATAAATGGTTACATGAAACATGTTTGATATAAGCAGAAAAACATTATTGCAATGACAATAAATGAAACCTACTGTGTATGTGAAACATTATGTGATAACCTTCTTATCATCAATTACATGGATGTCTGTAATCCTTTGACAAAGATCAACTTATTTCTATCATAAAGGACTATTACCCCTAAGGATACAATTAATGACACACAATTCATGATCACTATTGATTGAGGGTGGTGACAAGGTGACGAAGATCGAATAATACACCATTTTCGTCAGATAATGATGAGATTAAGGTAGTAATTATAAGTCTAACCTTGCCTAACCTATGCTACATCCTATCACTTTCTCTGATTCCTATTCTTGTATCGTTCATTACATCACTTTCTCTATTTCCTTCAAGATGTCTTCTTTTCTCGGGTGTGTTTACTGCTCCTCTTTGACCCTGGCTATGCACTTTTCATCTAAATTGGCAAAGAAAGCATAGAAGAAAGATAGAACGTCATGTTCTCTCCTCTCTCTCTCTCTCCCCCTCAGAAGCCTCTGAAAGAACCCATCCCAGTGCAAATTTACCCCAATAGGACCCCTATTTCTGAGCCTGAACAAAGGAGGGGTGTTCTAAACCGTAAGAAGGCCAGACACCCAACACACAGGAACAAGCTACAGGGTGAGAATGATGAAGTAACTATGAAATCCATTTAGCATTCAAGTCATTGTTGTCAGTGTAAGCAGCACAAACAATTGGGTCACAGGGTGCATACAGTTTGCTCCCTCCACTTCTTTATCTCGATCTCCACTCACTTGCTTTTCCTCTCTCGTTTGGCCCACATTTTAAGAACCTTGAGAGAGGATGCATTAAACCATCCCAGCTAGACCCAGTGATGGAGGCTCCTTGCCCAGTGCACCGCATTCTTACCCAAGAAATGTGTACAAGACGATGCCTATTCTAGGTACAAAATTCAATTTTTGTTGTTGCCATTCTCAAATTCAGCTAAATCATCATCTGAAAATAAATAAATTTAGTTAATCTCACACTCTTCTCAAACAGAAAATTGTGAAAAGTGTCATTCTGAAATATACTACAGAATCCATATCACCTTCAGAATAATTAACTGACCCTGAAAATTTAAATTTGAATGAAATCAATATCATGATTCAACATAATGATTATCATTCAAAGTAAAAGGATATGTATGAAAGTAATGTAAAAGAATATCACGATCCAGAGTATTCATCAAAATTGTTTTTTTGTTTAACCAGATAAAACAAATGATATGGTTTTACTGATCTTTTTAGTAGGGCAGACATACAAGACAGAAATACAAATTAAATATAGATCAACATGAAATTGAGTTAGATGTTGTGGGAACTGTAATAAAATATTCTGAACTGAATTAACCCAAGTTAACACTATATGCACAGATTTGATAAGCAGAACGTTTTTGAGGTTTTCATTCCCTTAATTGTCACAGGCATGATAACACACAAATGTGGTGATAAGCTAGGATAAGCATGACAGATTAAACTCTTTCTGCATTTGATATTATTGCAGTGTGCAAATACTTCCTCAATCTGCTTTTCCCCTCTCTCTCTCTCTCATTCTCTCTCTATCTCTCTGCCCCCCCACCCCCCAAAAAAAAAAAACCTTCAATTAACTGCACTTTTCAGCTTGCTATCTCTTTGCATCAAAACAATTAAACTGTAAATGTTAATGAAAACAACAGAAACTTCAAAATCTCTGTTTAGCCAATGATATGACTCTAAATCATATGTTTTTTAACACAACACTGCAGTTTCAAAAATAATATTACATTTACCAATCCAAACCACCTCTACTCTATAATGTACATAAACTTTGTTGAAATGCGGGCACAATTACAAATATCCATATCAATCTTATCTCAGCCATATGGTCTAATGTAATTTCTTGTCTAGATTCCCAACAACCAACATTCACACACATATTATAAAGCAATCTAGCTCGAAGCGCTAAAAAGTACAGTCAACCCTTGTTGTTGCTTAACATCAAGTGATTGGAGGACTATGCAACCAGTGAAGTGTTACCTTTTCATTACTCACCTGGAAAGAGTCCATGATTCGTTAAATGAAAATTCCTTGACAGTGATATGCACTCAGTGTATTAGAGAGGTGAAAATGTTTAATGTCAGAAAAATATGGCACAAAGACTGTAAAACTCGCATTATACCATAAAATAAACAGACAAAGAGATAACAAATGACTTTATGTATACAGTATTATTAACATAAACTTTATGGCAATGGTTCATTCATTTTTAAATATTGATTAGAAGTGTATTATGTTGTAGTTGATTATATATCAATGAAATGAATAAGTTTGCTGAGTACTAAAAGACAACTCTCCCTAAAATGAACTTTTTATAAATATTGATATTAATGATAGTCTTGATTGCTGTCGTACGAGGTGGTGATGGTGGTAGTGGTAGATATGGTGGTGGTGCTGGTGATGGTGGTAGTGGTGGTGATGATGGTAGTAATGGTGGAGGAGGTGCTAATGGAAGAAATGATTGAACATGTTAAGTTCACGATGATGGTGAATTAAATATGACAATGATCATTGATATACCTGGATATCATGATTACAAATAGAATGAGGGAAACCCTACAACAATAACAACCCTGCAGTACTTGGAATTAAATGTTACGGTAACATAATGGGGTCAATATTATAACATTCTGGTAACAAACTGTGTCTTTTTCACAAGAGTGACCCAACAGTACCGGTAATGTCTTTCTCCTCATTTTCTTTCTACATCATGCAAGCCTGCTGGTATACAATCATATCCACTGGCTTAATGTCACATGTGATGACACATATCAAGAATGAATTCCAAAATGCTGTCATACCACATAAACTTGTTTACCACTGTTTGAAGAAACTTATTTCTAGCTTAGCAGAATTCAAGACTAGATTCACTTTTGTGAAAGATCTAGCTAAGGAAGGATTTAGGGTGCACTAATTTCATAGACTTGTGGTCTTTTTTTGGAATAATTTAATTTTACATTGATTTCTTGCAATGGAGCATTAGTGCTAAAACGTGACATAAATCAAATTTGGTGTAAAAACTGAGTGAAGTACACAAAACCAGAAAAGGAAAAGAAAGAGAGAGAGAGAGAGAGAGGGAGAGAGGGAGAGAGAGAGAGAGAGAGAGAGAGAGAGAGAGAGAGAGGGAGAGAGAGAGAGAGAGAGAGATAGAAAAGAGAGTCTTTCAGGTGATATACAGAAAGAAGATAACAATTACAGGCATTCACTCAATATTTTAGCCATCACAGAGCCTTCCAAGTCAAATTGGTTACAATTAGAAATGATCTGCCATAAACCCAAGTGTGAGGTCTGTGATTGACGATTGACGATTGACGATTAATTCACTTAACTAGAAGACACCATTGACGAATGAATAACACAGCGACACCCTTTTGTGATACCAAGACTCCAAACTGGCAGGTGCAAGATTCAACCTTTAATAAAAGATAAAAACACAATCATAAGCATTACTAGAATAATGCATCCAATATGCTACTTAGCATAGCTGATATGACAATCAAATAATCTATCCAACATTTGTTTATCTTATCCAGTCAAATAATAAACAGGTTTGTAAATAACTGTAAATAAATGGCATAATATATGAGTTAGGAAATATCTTTACATATTTCTGCTAAGATGAGTTCATAGCTCCTTTGATCGACTCACTATTAATTATCAAAGCATAATAGGCCCAACATATCATTTAGCGGTAACCTAAATCTTAATAACAGGCTGCACGAAAGACTACCAATCTATAATGACCCCTGGCATACCTGACCTACTTTCTGTCAAATACTCTTTATAGAACATTTTGTCTTTCATACTAATCCAAAAACCAACTAAATATTGGACAGCTTATACTGTACATACATTTCTAACATAATCCACTGAAACTAATAATAATACAACGTTTTTGTCATATTCATATCTGTCTTGTTTACGTTTACCGAACTTCATTCTAACCTAATGACTTTATACACAACCGTATGCCCACACACAACGTGAATTTACGTACTTGAGTAACAATTTTCTTACTTAATTTTACACTATTTGCATTTCTTCATTTTTATCACCAATAGCATCAAACACAACAATAGTCATCATATTTCAATAAACAGAGGTAAATAAATACTCACAACATTGGGCTTGTGTCAAAATACCAAAAAAATGGTGCACTTTCAGTGCCGATAACTAACTGCAACAACGTGTTTTAGTTTCCCTGACAAATTCGCTACTGCCCTCTATGGCTAAAACCCAAAATAACCAAAACTTCGCTTCTGACGTCACAATACCCCACATCGTATGCAACATTCCGGCCCCTTAAATGTGAATATTCAATGAACATTTACATAACTTATCCTATCCTACAACCCTTTCATAGAAATTGTATTTTGGTTGATAACACAAACATCCCATTTAAATCTGTTAACATACTATGAAAGCACATAAATGTAAAAATTAAAAACGTACTCCACTATTTATACACATATAAATCAAACCCTTTCATCTACGGTAAAGGTATTTCTTATGCAAATAACTTCCATCGTGTATGTAACTGATAATAACATTTTCTAAATCTTCACTGGCACTTAAACTAACCACAGGCCGTACTTAATCATTTTCTCCACACTGTATCAAGTTTATATTAACATATATACATATCTTTGAACTTTCAGACAAATTTTCCTTTCCTTTTACTCCTAATACAAACAGTAGCTTTGGAAACATTATTAGGATTTAACTACTCTTGATGAAAAATTCCTTTTCAGTCTCTATATGTCACCATATGGATTATGTTGTCGAGCAGATACAACCTGCATATAAACATAACATAGAAATTTCTGCACATGTGAAATAACTGCAACCCTTTGTTTGTTTGTTTTTTCCCCCCTTTTATAACCCCAAATCTCATATTTGGCCTCACTGCACAAAAAAAAAAAAAAAAAAAAAGAAGAAACAACAGGAGTTGCATGTATTTCTACCAATATCTTATGTATACATATTATAAAACATATTTCATGCATGGATTAATATTTAAATATTCAACTATCAGTCCTTCCATGGGATATATCTCCAACAATCCTTTTTCTGATTGTCGTTGTTCGATGTATCAAATTTCACTCTTATAGTGTTTATCAATCTGAATGTTAATGTTTCTTTGCGAAAGCGTTCAATCTGGGTATGGTCAGTTCTCCCTTTTGTGTCAGAAGAAATCCTTTGCGATGTAAGACCGCGATAACGAAGACCGCGATAACGAAGACCGCGATAACGAAGACCGCTAAATTACTAAACTTGAGAAACTTACGGCGAGTGACTGAATCCATCCAATAAACAGCGATCCACTAATATATCACAAAAAGGGGAGGCGTTGCTTGGCTCGCACCTCTAACAATTATTTTAAATTACACCACAAATTTTGCGGATCCGTGTGCCATCCAATGAACCATGATCCATTATTATGATATCACCTTAACGCGATTTAACACATAAAATCTCAGGAATCCACTTCCAGGAGCAAACAGAGCTTCGCGATAGGTCTCCGAAGTGTGCTGGTTTGCGTCTTCACTTCGCATTGCCGAACGTTGCCTTCTCGGTCTGGCATAGTTCGAAGCACTCTTCCTATCTGCCAGCAGTTACGTGGTGCGTGCTCATCAACTACCAAAACTAGATCGCCGACCTGAATATTGCGTCGTGAAGTAGCCCATTTCTGCCGCTCTTGCAACCGTGGTAAGTACTCCTTCACCCATCTCGACCAAAAGGTATCCGCTAAAAGCTGCACCTGGCGCCATCTCCTCCTGGCATAGTTGTCTGCTTCACTGGTAGTTGTGGGAGGCAGTGGTGATTTTGCATTGAGTAGAAGCAGATGATTCGGAGTTAAGGCTTCCACATCATTTACATCACTGGACACCTCAGTGATTGGCCGGCTGTTCATGATGCTTTCAATCTCACAGAAGAGCGTATGCAATGAATCATCATTCAGGGTTTGCTGCTTAACCAAGGAACACAGCAGCTTCCTCACAGTTCGGATCTGGCGTTCCCACACCCCTCCATGATGACTAGCTGCGGGTGGATTGAATGTCCATTTGATATTCTTCTGCAACAATGTATCATGTATCTGAGCCTGGTTCCAACTTTGTATTTCGGTCCTCAGTTCTCTCTCTGCTCCAACCAAATTAGTGCCGTTATCAGATCTAATTTCTCTCACATTTCCCCTGCGTGCAATGAAGCGTCTGATAGCATTAATGCAAGAGCTTGTGTCAAGGGAATCTGCCATCTCAAGGTGCACTGCTCTCACAGTAAGACATGTGAATAGCACCCCATATCTCTTTACGACACTCCGACCCCTTTTCACTTCAAACGGTCCAAAGTAATCAACTCCAACTCTTGAAAAGGGGGGCTCATCTGGAGTAAGCCGGTCAACTGGCAAGTCCGCCATCTTTTGCTCAAGAACCTTCCCTCGCTGCCTTCTGCACACAACACATCTAGTCAGTATCCTTCTGATCACAGAGCCAGCAGCAGGAATCCAATATTTCTGGTTGAGGCAAGACAACATATGATTTCTGCCACTATGTCCCGATGCCTCATGGATTTCACTCAGGATAAGCTTGGCGACATGACTATCATTGCGAAGTATAATTGGGTGCTTCGCCTCCTCTTGCAACATTGCCTTGCCAAGCCTTCCTCCTACCCTCAGTAGGCCATTTATCATCCTTGGGTCTAGCTTGTAGATTGGACTTGTCTTCTTGACCAATTTACAGCTCTGTACTTTGTGTGCACTGTCATTCTGCTCAGCCTGCAAGGTTGACATCTCATGAGGGAAGCTGACTGCTTGTACATATTGCAGAATTTTCTCCTCTGCGTCCTTCATCTCTTCCACCACCAAGCTTCCATGCAAAAGTTCAGCTGAAATGCCTTCAGGACCCTGTGTACATTTACATCTCAGCCATTTCAAGTACCTCCGTAGCCAGCAAACTGCTTTCTTCAACCTGTGCCACGAGGAGTAGTGTTCAAGAAGTTTGTTCATTAAGGCTGTTTCTTCTGAGAGAGTTGTCATATAAACCCCAGCCTTGTCCTTGCTCTTAACTTCAGGGTCGCCATCTAGACTGACATCATTTAAGACTTGACTTGCAGGCCTTGACTCCTTCTCACACCATAAGAAGCTGGGTCCACTCACCCATCTCTCGCTGGTTGTTAACGCCTCAGCTGTCATCCCTCTTGAGACATCGTCAGCCGGATTCTGCCGAGTGTTGACGTAGTGCCACTGCTTTGGGTCAGATCCTTCATGGATTACTACAATCCTGTTTCCGACGAATGTGTGGAATCGTCTTTCCACATTCTTGATATACTGGAGCACTATAGTGCTGTCACTCCAGAACACAGAGTCACTCAGGGTGAAGTCTAGCTCACGTCTCAGCATACCATCGAGTCTCACAGCAAGCGTTGCTGCCATCAATTCCAATCTAGGTATCGTAACTCTCTTCAGCGGTGTGAGCCGAGTCCTGGCCATTACTAGACTGCAATAGACCTTGCCCTCCCGGTTCGTCACTCGGAGATAAGAGGCCACACCATATGCCCTCTCTGAAGCATCAGAAAAGTGGTGCAGTTGGTACTCCGTCACTTCACCGAAATCATGAGGCTTTAGGCACCTGCTGATGTTGAAATCCTCCATAAGCAGCAGATCTCTCTTCCAGTTCAGCCAGCTCTCACGCTGCTTCTCTGGCAATGGCTCATCCCAATCCAATTTCATAGCCGTGAGCTCTTGCAAAATGATCTTGGCATTCAACACATATGGGCTTGCAAATCCGTACGGATCATATACCGAGGAAACCTCACTCAGCACTCCACGACGGGTACAGGGCTTGTGTTTCGGGGTGATTCCATACGTCATGGTATCTAGTTCAATGTTCCATTTGACACCCAGGGCCCTCTCAATCGGTAAGGTATCATAACTTAAGTCGAGTCCTTCCACTTCCTTTGCCCTGTCATGAGCAGGCACAGACTCCATTACCTTTGGGCTATTGCTTAGCCACTTTGTGAGGTTGAAACCTCCTCCTTTCAGCATTCTCTTCAGCTCATCTACGAGTTGAACTGCTCTATCTTCTTCCTTCACTGATACCAGGCAGTCGTCAACGTAAAAGTTGCGTTTTACCACGTTTACTGCGTCTGGGGAGAATTCTTCGGCTTGGTCTTCAGCGGTATGCCTCAGTACAAAGCTGCAAACACTGGGACACCAGGTCCCTCCAAAGAGGTGTACACACATCCTGTAGACCATTGGCTGTCTCTCAATATCTCCCTCTGGCCACCAGAGAAACCGCAGCATATCTCTTTCATCAGGCGGGACTTGTACTTGATGGAACATCGCTTGGATGTCCCCCATAATGGCAATCGGCTCCTGTCGAAACCTCAAGAGAACACCCAGAAGTGTGTTTGTTAAGTCAGGGCCTTGCAAAACTGCATCATTGAGCGATCTTCCCTGGTATGTAGATGCACAGTCAAACACAATTCTTGTCTTGCCCGGCTTGTTAGGGTTCTCAACAGGATGGTGAGGAAGATACCAAACAGGTTTGCCTGAACCTGCATTTCTTTCTTCTACTCTCTCTGCATATCCATCCTCCACCAATCCTGACATAGCCTTGGTATATCGTCTGTGTAGATCCTCATCTCGCCTCAATCTCCTACCAAGACTCTGTAGCCTTTTTTCTGCTACATATATGTTGTCAGCCAGTTCTTGGGGTCTCTCTTTGAAGGGTATAGACAACTGGTAGTGATCACCCTTCTTCTGGATACTATCCTCCCAAACTCTCAGAGCTCTCTTGTCATTGACAGACATACACTTAGATTGTTCTGCTAGCGACTCTGATTCAAGTGACCAGAACCTTTCCACTTGAAGCTCCAAATTAGCATCACTGGAAATATAGCTTGACGATATGTCATGGTCTCTGTGCCGGTTCCCAACTGGTCCATTCACGGTCCATCCTAATGCCGTCCTCACAGCATAAGGTTGCCCGGGTTCACCATACCTAACGTCCTTTGGTACCAATACTTCTGGCACATCTTGTCCAATTAGTAGCATGACGTCTTGAGGTCTAGCAACCGGTAGATTCAGATCTGCAAGGTGGGCAAACTGGCGAATGTCACTTCTATCAGCAGCAAGTGCACTGCTAACATTGATCTTCTCTTTGGCTAATACATGATGGAGACTGACTCTATATTGAGTTGACAGACTTTCAACTTCCAGGTTGACTGCTTCACATGTTGTGACAATCCTTGACTTGTCTAGAGTCGACATGGAAAGGCTCTGCTCTGTGCCTTCAGCCCCGATCTTACGTGTCAACTCCAAAGTGCAGAATGTTGATGTTGAACCTGTGTCCAACAAGGCATAAGTGTCAAAATACTCCTCTTTCCCTCTAGCTCGTACTCGAACGGGAACAATAGGTAGCACTACTTTACTACCGGCCCCTATGACACTACAACTTTCTTCAGCAACATGAGAGGATGACGAGTGATGAGTAGTTGCCTCCATTTCAGATGACGTTGGTGAATTCCTGGCATCACTTGATGACTCTCCGATATCCCTCCGAGACTCCGTGCTATCAGTCTGTGAAGGCTGTTTGATAAGGTGTAGAAACTTGGTGTGTTTCCTGTTACACCCACTTACTGAGCATGTCCTATTTAAGTTGCAGTCCCTGGTCATGTGACCTTTCTTCAAACAATTGTAGCACAATCTTTCCTTCTGGGCCAGTTTAAGCCTGTCCTCAATCTTGAGTTGCTTAAACTCACTGCAGCCGAATAAGGAGTGCTCTCCACCGCACTGAACGCAGCTCCGTGTCTTGCTGCCTTCAGCATCTGTACTAGTAGTAAAGACCCCTCTCTTCCCAGACTTCTTAAATGCTGACATCTTACTACCTTGTTCTCTAATTGTCAGCCTACCGAAGACAGGGTCATTCTCTTCATCTGCAATCTGTTGCAAGAATGCAACCAAATCCGTAATAGCTGGAAGTCGACCCTCTTTTCTAGCTCTTCCAACAACTTTTAACCATCCTGTCCTCAGATGGTATGGTAGCCTCTCTACTATCTTCAGCAGAACATGTTGAGAAGTCAGCTCAGATGCCTGACCTACTGCTTCTAGCGTCTGCACACAAATCTGGATTTCATCCGCCATTTCAGCTAGTCCATGTTTGTCTTGTGCAGCAATGCTCTTTCCTTCAGTAACCTTCCTAAGCCAGGCATGAGCAATCATTACTGGATTGCCATACTTCTCTTTGAGCAGAATCTTTGCCTTGTGATAGCCCTCTGTAGGCTTCATAATCATACAGGGTTGAAGCAACTTCTTAACGTCGCCAGCACAATAGTGCAGGAGGCGTGTCAGCTTGACAGCGTCGTCTACTGAAGTTTGGTCAACACTGTTCTCAAAGGACCTCCAAAACTCATGGTACTTCAGCGGATCACCTTGATAGGTAGACAGAGTGGCATGAGGAAGGGATACAGACTCTAACAGCCCCCGCTGTTGTCGTTGTCCTTGCTCCAATAATTGCAGCAGCAGCATTTCCGTCTGTGTGTGAGGAGAAGGTACAGTTTCGTCCTCATCTGGCTTCATCATGACAGGTTTGTAGTTATTTGTGATTAAAGGCACAACGGATGACCTTGCGGGAGTAGGTCCACCTGTTCCTGCAACAGACTGTGCATATGGAGCATTATCTTGCTGATACACCCTCTCTTCAGCTTGAGCAACCTTTAACTGGGTTTTCAGCAACAGCTGGGCTTTGCGTTGCTTCAAGCGGAACTCTTCCATCTCGAGCTCCTGTTGCTCTCTTAAGGCTTCAGCTTCTGCCTCAAGAGCAGCCCTTCTCGCCATAGCCTTTAGCCTTGAGGACTTGGATGACGTGGAGATAGTAGTGCTTCCCCCACATTGGCTCACTGAATCATGCGGTGTGATGTCATCAACGTTAACAGCACCACCAAGGCCAACCAGCTCGTCACTGGACTTCACAGTCTCATTATTACCATCTTCACTGATGGTATTCATCTTGACGTTCTTGACTTGTAGCTCTCACTACCAAGCTGTTGTTGAACTGATGTGATTGACGATTGACGATTGACGATTAATTCACTTAACTAGAAGACACCATTGACGAATGAATAACACAGCGACACCCTTTTGTGATACCAAGACTCCAAACTGGCAGGTGCAAGATTCAACCTTTAATAAAAGATAAAAACACAATCATAAGCATTACTAGAATAATGCATCCAATATGCTACTTAGCATAGCTGATATGACAATCAAATAATCTATCCAACATTTGTTTATCTTATCCAGTCAAATAATAAACAGGTTTGTAAATAACTGTAAATAAATGGCATAATATATGAGTTAGGAAATATCTTTACATATTTCTGCTAAGATGAGTTCATAGCTCCTTTGATCGACTCACTATTAATTATCAAAGCATAATAGGCCCAACATATCATTTAGCGGTAACCTAAATCTTAATAACAGGCTGCACGAAAGACTACCAATCTATAATGACCCCTGGCATACCTGACCTACTTTCTGTCAAATACTCTTTATAGAACATTTTGTCTTTCATACTAATCCAAAAACCAACTAAATATTGGACAGCTTATACTGTACATACATTTCTAACATAATCCACTGAAACTAATAATAATACAACGTTTTTGTCATATTCATATCTGTCTTGTTTACGTTTACCGAACTTCATTCTAACCTAATGACTTTATACACAACCGTATGCCCACACACAACGTGAATTTACGTACTTGAGTAACAATTTTCTTACTTAATTTTACACTATTTGCATTTCTTCATTTTTATCACCAATAGCATCAAACACAACAATAGTCATCATATTTCAATAAACAGAGGTAAATAAATACTCACAACATTGGGCTTGTGTCAAAATACCAAAAAAATGGTGCACTTTCAGTGCCGATAACTAACTGCAACAACGTGTTTTAGTTTCCCTGACAAATTCGCTACTGCCCTCTATGGCTAAAACCCAAAATAACCAAAACTTCGCTTCTGACGTCACAATACCCCACATCGTATGCAACAAGGTCTATTCATCCAGAACCGCTTGTCAGTAAATTCTTCAATATAACAATATAATAGCTTCCTATGTGGTCTTTTACCCTTTAAAAAATACACAAATTTTATGTACTTTTCTATGGGGCGCCAAGTGTTACCCTAGTTTTTCGGTATAAAATCACCTCATTTTGTTACAAAATTTGTACCGAATTAATTTTGTTACGAAATGATTTGTACCAAATTTATTTTGTTACAAAATGAACAACAAAAACTTATTTTGTAACAAAATTTTATTTTGTTAAAAACTTTTGTAACAAAATAAATTTTGTTACAAAATGATTTGTACCGAATTCATTTTGTTACAAAATGATTTTTACCGAATTCATTTTGTTACAAAATCATTTTACCGAATTCATTTTGTTACAAAATGATTTGTACCGAATTCATTTTGTTACAGAATGAATTTTACCGAATTCATTTTGTTACAGAATGACTTTTACCGAATTCATTTTGTTACAAAATGACTTTGTACCGAATTCATTCTGTATTACAAAATGTTTTTCTTTTGTGGACGGAATACATTTTGTACCGAGCTCATTTTCATTCTGTGTACGAAATTATAGTCCGTGCATATAGTTTTGTGTCCGCGGAATGCACGGTCAGTGAACAGTTGATGCCTGGGGGAGAGGGGATTAAGTATTAGCCTTGATAAGAAGTTGTGTTCATACTACACGCACTGCCACATCCTGACAACACACTAGTAGCGTACACATGGTGTGTTTACACTTAATAATACAAAATGACTTTGTGCCGAATTCAATCTGTAATACAATTTTTTTTTGTGGACGGAATACATTTCGTACCCGTACTCATTTTCATTCTGTGTACGGAATTCATTCTGTAATACAAAATGTGTTTTCTTGTGGACGGAATTCTTCCATGGGGTCCAAAATCATAGTAATTTGTGTACTATATCCACCTTATCGACCCCCCTCGCCTCATCACCCCCTCTCGATACCACCAGCCCCTCCCGCTACCCCCTCCCAAGTCCTCCAGGGTATATTACAAAGAACAATACAGATTTATAACTTGCAAATATTTATAGTTATGCATATCTTTTTTCTCGTCATACTTTTACAGGTTCCAAAGGGCCTGCATTAGGGCCCACAATTTGATATTATATTATTTCAATTCTGTAACGAGATTTGTGTACTTTGTTTTGTATAGCGCCTTGAGTAAGTTATTAACTAAGTGCGCTTTTAAAGGCACACTGCCATACTTGTAGCTACTTGCTCCCTCTATATAGAAAACTTCCCCAATCGGTGCCTGTTGGTCCCCCATGATCCTCTTTTTCTTATGTTAAATGAGAGCTGAGTTAATGAGATAGCCACCTGTCACAGTGACCTCGATGGCTCTCTGTGTGGTCTAATCCCTTCTGGCCCAGTAGTGGTGACGGTCTTTAATATGAGTATGTAAATATTATTGTTATTGAGAGAATATAGTTTATTAAACTATATTCTCTCAATAACAATAATAATTAATGCCGTCAGTATATTTGTCTTTTGCTTACTTATACAAAATTCTTAGCCCAAATTCTTAGCGAAACGCTTTGTTTATGTCCAGATTAACTTTAACTTCCAGTATCTTGGTATTATTGAGTGTAGACACACCCACACCATGTATACGCTACTAGTGTGTTATCAGGATGTGGCAGTGCGTGCAGTAAAAACACAACTTATTATCAAGGTTGATGATTAGTCCCCTCTCCCCAAAGCATCAACTGTTCACTGGCCGTGCATTCCGCGGACACAAAACTATATGCACGGACTATAATTTCGTACACAGAATGAAAATGAGCTCGGTACAAAATGAATTCCGTCCACAAAAGAAAAACATTTTGTAATACAGAATGAATTCGGTACAAAGTCATTTTGTAACAAAATGAATTCGGTAAAAGTCATTCTGTAACAAAATGAATTCGGTAAAATTCATTCTGTAACAAAATGAATTCGGTACAAATCATTTTGTAACAAAATGAATTCGGTAAAATGATTTTGTAACAAAATGAATTCGGTAAAAATCATTTTGTAACAAAATGAATTCGGTACAAATCATTTTGTAACAAAATTTATTTTGTTACAAAAGTTTTTAACAAAATAAAATTTTGTTACAAAATAAGTTTTTGTTGTTCATTTTGTAACAAAATAAATTTGGTACAAATCATTTTGTAACAAAATTAATTCGGTACAAATTTTGTAACAAAATGAGGTGATTTTATACCGAAAAACTAGGGTAACACTTGGCGCCCCATACTTTTCACAATTCTAAATGCATGTTTGCCAAATCCTCCTTGCTTCCTGACTGAAAAAATTTGTGCAAACATGCATTTTATTGACCAAGGATTAGTACAGCACAACTCTCCCAAACTCATTAAATTGCTGCACTCCTAAAAATTCTGCAGAAGAAAAACTTCTAGTCAGATCCAAAACCAATGAATGATCTGAAGTAGTCTATAATTGTCCATAGTCTCTCGACCCACCTATTCCAGCTTCTTCTCTTTTTATTCTCAAAGGTTGTCTTTTCTATGGTGTATCCCCCCCCCCTCATCCCTCAGATATAGATTGAAAATGCTATGCCTTTCCTGTCTTCTCTCCGACCCAAAGTGAGCTCACTAAAAGTGGCTCAATTTTGAAGTAGTGCGATGCATTGCCTTTAACAAGAATCAATAGAGCTTCCTTTTTATTACATTACTTTATGTCAAACAAATATATGAAAATGATAAATTCACTAAATTGCAAATAATATTTGAAACCTAAGGAAGCTCTTTCAACATTTGAGATAAATGTGTACAGGGGCTAGTCAACTTAGAGCTTACTCTATTCAGCAGTCTATAAGCAAGTGTAGAATATCATTATTTTGTTAATCTCATTCCTAACAATATCATTAATTTAGCTCTTCACAATGATATCAAGGGAAGATTATGAAAATGATACTGAAACATTTCTTAGTATCATTTGCTTTTATTCTTAAAGCTACATTGAGTACATCCATTTAAATAAAATTTCATATTTTCGAAATATTGTGATTAGAGAAAGGCTTCAACAGATAGGCTGGAATACCATGACCTACATACAGCTTGGTTGGCAGGACTCCTCAATAATTCTGTCATAAATACCTGTGGATTTTTTATGAAGGAAGCTCATAAAAAGGCAAATATTTATGATAGCAAATCATAAATCAGGATAAAAAAAGTCAGCATATTCCTGACAGTGTCACTGATGCGATGGACCTACTACACAGCTGTATATACAATGATGGTATATAGGAAAATTGAATAAAGACACATATATTTATGAGAGAGAGAGAGAGAGAGAGAAAGAGAGAGAAAGAGAAAGGGATTACTTTGTTTAAATAACTTCTGAGAAAAAGAAAGAAGGAATCATTCGTCTGTAAAGGAAAAAAGCAGAAAAAGAAAATAAGATAAAAGAAGAAATAAACACAGGAGAAATCAGATGACAGAAAAATAAAGAGAAGAAAGGAAAAACAGAGTGCGAAATTCAAAGAAGAATATAGAAGCAACTAAACTGTGGGGAAGAGTGCAAATCACCTCTATTTTACTTGAATTGACTAGAAATGTGAAGTGTTTTGTAAGTAAAGCAGGATGAAACACTTGAAAAAGAAATTTAGTTCTTTTCCTATTTCTAAGCATTATTTAACTTGAGCAAATAATTGTATTTTTCTCCCCCAAGAAAAACTTTCGGCAATAAAATGGAGCTCGATTTTTGAAACAATTTAAAACTATTAATAGAAGCAGCTCTAATACTATGCAAACCAATTCCAATAAGACACGCTTGAGTTACAAGCCCCCTTGGGTTTTTAGGACAGCTATAGATTCTTAATCTTCTTAAGAATGTGGTTTATAATTTGGAAATTGGTGTCAATTACAAATTTTCTCACGGAAAATCCCCAAAACACCCTTTCAGTCTCTTAAGAGAATAGTCCGGGGAAACACAGAAGGAAACCAAGCAAAGCATGATAGCCAAGTTTAGCCGATAGGGGTAATCGATGAAACAACAATGAGATAAGTCAAACAACAAGTTGACTCAAATGTAAGTGAATAATTTTAGAAAGGCTTCTGCTGTGATGGGAAGCACGATCCTTTAGGGGCAGATACAGGATTGATTTTTGAGAGCTAAAAAGCAACAGAGAGGAAAGTAATCAATACGGGGAAAGTGGAAATTCAGCCGTGAAAAAGTGGAACTGCAAGAAAGTGGTCAAAACAAAATACGAGCGAGGAGAAAGGGATCATCTCAGTCAAGAGCTTCAATAATGAGGATGAAAAGTGCCTTTTAGGGTGAAATAGCATTGGAATTATTTCTACACATCACCCCCTGGTCATGGTGGTACATAATAGAATTCAATACATTTCTGTATACTCATGTACAGAACAGCAATATGAAAGAAATATGTTTTTCATTATCAACACAAATAAACATGAAGAAACAGACAAGTAAACAATGCTAATCAGCTATCATTAAAAAGAAATTTGGATGCACCAGAAGTGTGAAGATGTTGGTAAAAGCTGACCAATCACTTTGAAGTTCTGAAAACACTTTTAATGTAATCCCCTAAATCCCACCACAGTGTCTTACAGATCTTGATGTAATAATTAAAAAAATGAAATGAAATCTTGTGTACAGTTTATACGCTAAGTGAATAATTTTTAATGGGCAGGAATAATCTTTATTCAGAATACAATGAAAAGCATTTTTCTTGCTTCAATGGAATATTGAATCGAGGTATGGAAGCTTCCCTCGTCACGATGTGACACATGCTCAATCGTGTATACATCAGTCAATACTTCCTCAATACACATGGCTCCATGTAGATTAAAACAGAGCAATTATATATCCAGTCAAACGCGATAAAAACAGATCAACGAGCTAATTCGCTAAAACACAAAAGGTTTTAAGAAGAAGAGAAAATAGAAATTAAAGCCGCATGACACTGAGTATAAGGTACAGTTAGACAGAGATGAAAAGAGGATTGTTAACACAGTGGATAGTATGGGGCTTAAAGGGGAAGTTAACACAGATATTATCTTGGTTTGCATAAAAGGAGAAAAATTAGGGAAATAGGAAAGATATGAGTTTTTGAAGTTGTCATCAGTGAAACCCAAATTGGCGGCACTGTGACGTATCTTGCGAGCTCCTCTCCTATTTACTCTGTACAGAAAATGTCATAAAATGTCATCTTTTAAAAGTTATTGATGACGAAATAGACTTGTTTCATATTTGTATAACAAATAGTTGCAATTATTATTAAAACCAAATTATCAAATAATCCATTCACACTTTAAGCTGCATATAGAGTTTTTGAGGGTTTAAATTAAACAGGCAAAATCATCATGATATCTTTAAAGGTAAAGACCAGTATTGGCAACGCCCCAATTTCAAAAAATGAAATGGAAGCTCTCATTACCAATCATGTGAAAGAATATGTTTTGACTAATACATGATGATAAAAAATTTGCCGGGAAACCGCCTACTAATTCATATATTTGGTAAATTTATTTCTCTCATGGTCTGGTGAGAGAGATAGGGTAGTCCCATATACATCTTTCTGTGTATAGTGCTTGTAACTTTACGAAGAATCCCTTACAGAAATTTAGGCATGCCGGCAGTTACCGACTAGCTAGTGAAAGCTAGTGACTAGCTAGTGGCTATCCTAATAGGCAATCGCTAGCTAGCGCACTGTACACGCTCGCTTATTGCTCGCTATAAACTCGCTTTAAATTTCTGCCCTATCCTGCTGCATGCATGCGAGGACCAATGCTGCATGCCTGCAAGCTATTTTAAAGTCCATTTGCAGCTTGCAGGCTTGCAAGATTGGTCATGGAACCTACTGCACGCCAGAAAGCTTGCAAAGTTTACGGAAATCTTGCAAGCCTGCAAGCCTTGCAGGCTAACATGCTATTTTAAAAACGGCTGCAAGCTTGTAGGCTTGCAAGATTGGTCATGAAACCTACTGCATGCCAGAAAGCTTGCAAAGTTTACTGAAATCTTGCAAGCCTGCAAGGCTTGCAGGCTAACACGCTATTTTAAAAACGGCTGCAAGCTTGTAGGCTTGCAAGATTGGTCATGAAACCTACTGCATGCCAGAAAGCTTGCAAAGTTTACTGAAATCTTGCAAGCCTGCTATTTTAAAGTCGACTGTTTACATGGAACCTACTGCACGCCTGCAAGCTGGCACGTCGCAACTCGCAAACCAATTCTACAATTTGAGAAGTTAATTGCAATTAAGCTTACCAGTCTTTTAGAAAGCATACTAAGCATCTGCATTTCAAGTAGTACTCTTCAATAAGTTATGTACAATAAAGAGGGGAAAAGTTGTTACATGTACATGATCAAGTCGCACACATTTCTCGAGACTCGTACAAAAGAGAAACAAAATGATGGTTTCCAGGAACCAAGTTTACTTTATATCTTACAGAATGTATCCATGGATTTGATTATTCAGTGCTCTCACAATAATTATTGCTGCAAATGTCAGCTGACATAAAGTTACATTTAAGAGATTTTATAGGCATTTTATGCAATTTCACATTCTGCCTTTTGAAATACAATTATTCATGATGGGTGAATGGAATCATTTGTATGTAAGCACTTCACAAAGACCATGCATTCAATTGAGTTACCCAATCAACCACTACTCAGGGTTTGACAAGTCACAATACAATTATATACAGAGTGTAATGAACACAATACATAATAATAATAATACTCACGTTTTTATGTAGCTTATAAATAGCTTATAAAACAAAGAGGTATGGCAAAATAAGTCTTAGCCTTAAAGCGTCCGAACACCTTTGTATACAGATGCCAACTGATGATCATGCTAATCTCTCTCTACTTGATTGGGGCGTTTAGCGACATACAAATAATCACAATCATCAATCTCCATGAAAACACATAATTCAATTATATCCTTTATTTCAACTGCTACTAATTCAAAGCCATCTTTTCTGCAAGGAACAAGGTGACTTACTTTAGCAGATGTCATGTCATCATTTGATAGGTGAAAATCTACAACCTGGAACTTCTCAATAAGGGCAATATATATTGAACATGAACAGATACCATCACATGAACAAGGAGCTGAAGGGGTTAATTCTATGTATTTATGAACACGACCAAATGATAAGGTTTCATCCTGATAAAACATAACAGTGTATGAATTTCGCTGGTAGGCCAAAGTATATTCTTTTGAACATATTACCGTGCTATCCCACATTACTCTTAAGAAGGATTGAACCTCACGGCAGACTGCATGGCCGACTAGTCTCCGTATTACAGTTTGTTCCATTCTTTTTAGGGTGTATTTCTTAGTGACACCAAGAATATAGTAATCATGAAACATATGCTTACCTTTCTTGTATTTGTGTGAGGAGAATCTCATTCTAGAGAAAAACTTTCCAACTTCAGAATCCAGTTTCAAATCTTGCACAAGCAATGGATACTTCAAGAAAATTGCCACACTGTTAGCAATTTGCATATCAACATTTTGTGTACCATGAAACAAAGACAATAATTCTCCATTAATCGATTCAAAGGTAAAACATGAATAAACCCAAAGGGGACCAAGATTTCTGACAACATCACATAGATGAAGCAGTTGGTGAATATTTGATGTCATCTCACTTTTGGAATATAAGGTTTCATGCATCATACAAAAATGTTGTAAAACTTGCTCACAGTGATCGATAGTTTCGTGGGAAATGGAATCTACATTAAGTAAATACACAGCCTCCACCAAAAGCAAATAATGCTGAAAATACATGTCAAGGAGTAAACCAGATAATACTGGTAGGGAGTAGTAGAAGAGCCATGACCGACACTCTGATGCCTTCCAGTATTTTCTGTGATCCCTAATACTTCTTGGTACTCGACCAATGAAATTTGGAGGTTTCAGATTCTTCAAACGGGCATCTGCAGCAGAAAGTAAGTGGGATATACTATAAGGTTGACTGGAATGGCTGCTATCAAACCAAAGTTTTAAAAGCCTTCTAACTATTCCAAGAAGAACCTGGTGCATCCAGTCAATAGCTGTACCATTTATCAAATCAGGCATATGGTACAAAAACCAGGATGGACCTTTTATTCCGAGTATTGGTTTTCCCATCTGAAAAGCCTGCTCTGCGCACATTTTTGTTTGGTCATGTGTTCTTTTGCTGTCATCTAATGTGGTCAAATCACAAGGGAACACTCTTGCATGCCCTCTTCCAACACTTATGACTTCCCCTGGTTGGGTGCATTTGGGGCATCCATATAACCCATTAAATTGGGTCATATTGAGGACCGAGCATTTTGCAGGCATATCACATGTCCCACACAATAAAATGCCCTTAACCTTTTGTTCCATTCCCAGGTAATTACAGATATTAACTCCAGATGATAAGTCTTGCAATGATGTATGAAAAGGTTTCAAAAAAGTATTCATGTGTGGCTTACCTTCACCATACCACAAACCTGCTATCACCATTTTTTCTTTCAGAAATCTTTTAGTTGGGGGCAATTCGTTGATTAAAAAATAAAGGGGCCAAATTTGAAATTTTGAGGACTTAAAAATTGGAACGCCATCAGTATTCCACATAAATGAAATATTATTGGGGTTTTGTAGAAGTCCACCAGGTTGTGAAAACTTCTTGTACAAGAGACCATCATATATATCTCTAATCGTACCATCATTTTTTCTATGAAATCTGTGTTGCAGATCACCACTAAAGTCTTTTTGTTGAAACAAAGCTTGTATCTGTGCCAAAATGGGGATTTCAATGAAATATGTCTTGTCTTTCTTACTTGTAATTTGTTTGTGACAACATGGACAGCTGTTTTGTTGTTTATTTAAAAGGAAACCACAAACTGAACAAAACTGGTGAAATACAAGGGGCATCTTTAAGTTAGAGAAATATTTCTTAAACAAATGAAGGGTAGTCTTGCACAGGTTTGGGTGTTTGCAATGCAGGCACACAAGAGTTAAAATGTCAACAAGACATGACCCTGTTAAGCTATGCCTCAACCCTAAGGTTAAAATAAGAAGCATGCTCTCTGCAAGGGTCAATGGGGCTCCTTCATACAATGGTTTGCTATCAAATGGTGAATCATCTGATGATGCAGGAATGTCCTCAAAGCTCTCCTCAGCATCGAACCAGTCATCACCAAGAACATCAAAATGTATGTCATCCCCATCCTCTTCCTTTTCCTCTTCATTGTTGTCCGTGGACATAGCAGTGACAGCATTGGCCATCCATTCACCTGGTGGATCAGCATCTCTCACATCTGAAAGGAGAAAACAGGAGAAATATAAATTTCTTTATAAAGTCAAAAATAATTGTAATTGAATGTTTCAATGAAGTTATGTCAGATGATTGTTCTTTAATCCTCATCATGCCTTCATTCCTTTTAATAGATACTCATCTCAACATTTTGCTTTTTTGAAACTGACTTTATCTGCAGTGATTGCACTTGCCCCAGCCAAATTTTTGCAAGTTTGTTGAGCCTTGAGAAAATTATACCAGTTAATCACTTTGTGACTTATTTGTTCAATACACATGCATATTAAGTTGAAATCAATATTACAGCAAAGATTATCAAAATCATTGTTAGGGAAACATTGATTTTACCACACGCCAGTGCACTTAATAACTTACAGGACTATAAAAAAGAGGATACCTGATTTTCAATGAGAAGATTTAATACTTTACAGGACCAGAGCTGATTTTTGATTTGTGGAATCATTGTGGATTTTGGGTACGTGTCGGGGGATCGACTAATTTTCCGGGAGTCTCCCGGATTTGCCACTCTGCATTACATTAACAAATTTCAATCCCTGACACATACTTGAAATGACTATGCACTGCACATAACTGAATGCATTAAACATTATAATATGAGCTAATCTTCCAAGATTAATTGCCGTGAAGTTATTCGCTTCAAATGGAAGAGAATGATCATGTAGATTAAAAAGAGGGTGGGGTGACAGACATGAAATTCTTGAAGGGTACCAAACAAGCATCACTCAGCATATTTCGTACTTACTCTCTACGAGAGTTGGAGGGGCATCCCACCACTCAGTATCCACTGCCTCTGCAGCTCCTGCAAAACAATTGATATGTTTAAAATTTAGATGAAACATGGTCAGTGTGACTGTATCATTACTTTCTAAAGACTTAACACAACATTGTTACACAGTCAAACTTGCCTTAAATTTGCTGAGACTGATGAAATAGCTTCGACTTAAAAATGTTTGCACATTGGCTGTAATTTGATTTCTGAAGCATAAAATAGCGGGAAAAAAAAATCTCAATTAAGTGGTTATATATTCTATGTCATCAACTATTAAATCATATAACACAACACCTGCATTGTATATTAAGTTAGCTTTAAATTAAAGAGCTGAAAAGTATTGGCGATGTGTGTGTGAAACTTTACCTCCTTTCTTATGTGCACTCCTTGACTGGGTCTCAGTGACTGATAGTTCGGGATCATCAAAACCCTCGTCTATCCACAAAGAAAATCATACAAAACAAGACAAAGTGATTAGGCCAAACTTGAAAGGTTACAGCTACAGTTTCTAATTATGTGTTATATACACATCATATTGCACTTCACATGATTGGTATGGGTATTGCAAATGGAGATTAGGTAGAATGATCCATAATGGTCCAAGAGAGAATTTCAAGAAAAAAACACAGTCGGCCAGGACTTATGAAATAGCTTTGGCAATAAAGAGAGGGGTCGTTTGATGAAGTGTGATGCATGAAAGGTTGACTGTATTGAGAATGGTGTAATGGTTTTGAGGACACCATAGCAAATTAGCAATAATTTTTTTCTTGGAGAGCTTAATTTTCAGATTTTTTCATTTTTCGGGGGGGGGGGGGGAGGGAGTAGTGTAGCGGAGAATGTAGATATCATGACCCCCCCCCCCCCCCCCACCATGGTTCATACTACATGATCCACCACCCACAAACACCTAAAAATCAAGACAATACTTGTTGTACATGTATCATAACTACAATTTGGCGTTTCAATAGGACATTTAGGAGTGTGATCTATTGCATATTTTAAAAGCAGTAGGTCTTGATCATTGAAGACAATACATTACTACTATTAATACTAGTTGGAATAAAAGTTTCAATGGCATGTCCCGGTGATCTAGCTTAACGCGGAGCTCCAGTCGCTGAATAAAATAACCATACTTTCAGTGAACTTACCAACTTTGGAACTAGAAGATTGAGTGAAGCTTTCAGGAACATCCCACCAGTTACCGCCGACTGCCTCTGAAGAATCTGTGTAATTAAATTAAGGTAATCTTTTTTCAACATGGATTTCGATTTTGACCCATAATTTCCTAAAAAGGGACCATTAAACTGATTATTTCATTCAAGTAGGTAAGTGGAACTGATATATTATAGCCTAGGCCTAATTTACAATATAACATGCATGAGGTAAAATGACATTTTGGGGGATTTGGGGGGCATAACATAACAATACGACCTGAAATGGCCGTGGCGTTATCAAGGGAATGTGTATCAACGGTTTCCGTCTCTAAAGAGAGAGCCGGCCGACCCTACCCCAATTAAGAGGCTAACGAACGAAAGAGACAGAAAATTCGGTCTAGTCAGGTATGTACCAATTCATCAGATTCATCATGTAAATTGTAACTGTACTACTAGATCTAGGCTAATCATAAGTAAGTAAATTAAAGTAGGGGTCTATGTTCATGAGATAATCTGAATTCGGAACTTACCACATGTCTTTCTTTTGTCTCCTTCCAAGCTTTGATTTTGGCTGGGTTCCAGCAAGTTCTTCATTTGTTCTGGAAGTTGAACTTGATCCAGCTCCTTTTCAGACGTCACACTCACGTTGGACACATTTCCTTTTCGTGAAGAATAATTATAAGGTCCTCTCCTTCCCCTTCTCAGTGAAATTGTCTGCTTAGCTTTAGGTGTACTAGTTTTATTGTCAAAATTCATGTTTGATGATCAGAAAGGTGTAGGATAGATCGAGCTTGAGATCGAGATCAAGAGAGCTACGTTAGCAAGGGTTAGGGTGACTTGGACCTAGTCTAGACTCAGTTAGAGAATGTTCAAGTGTTGCAACAAACGGACACGAGATGAGTCTACGGGACTACTACGTTTTTACGTACGCGAACGATTCAGTTTCGTCTTTCTGAGCTGAGCTGAGTCTGAGAATGAACAAGTTTGACTTTCGTACAATCTAATTATTGCCGGTAATCGCTTGTATATTTTACAAAATATACTTTGAATCAGGGTCCAAATCTTGATGAGGTAACCAATGTACCTGTATGTAAATCTCAAGTCCAGTCAAAGAAATAGATGATTCAAAATTCCGGTAGCGGTGGCATGCATGCAGTGCATGAATTTGTACAGAGCGTGAATTGAAGCGCTAGCGACATGACGTGCGTGCGTAGAGAGCTAGCCTTACACACGAGCTGTGATTCCTTTATCCATGACGTCAGTCCCATTATTTTGTTATTTGTTTCCACTTTAATAAAGAAGCTTAGAAACTAATTTACTTATTTACAAATTTGAACCTTCATAGAAAACACAAACCGAAAATGATAATGAATCAGTCCTAATCTTGCCTCGGACCGTAAATAATAACAAAATAAAATAATTGCGTACACATGTACTAAGAACATGCTACCACCAAAATCAGCGATAGCCTTACAATGCATCCGCGGTTCCGTCCCCACGAAATAAAAACCCTATCAGGCGAAGGCGTGGTGGCGTTTACATCTAATATTATCTAAATAGAATATTTTCAAAAAATAACAAAATCAGATTCAACAATGATTTAGATTTAATATCTTAGTCTATAAGTTAATTAAAGATAAGACTTATAAAAGATTTGTCCGAAATTCTGAGTTCAGTCACTGCTGGACGACGTTGTCACCAGTTCTAGACAGTCATTCAAGATTTTATTTCCATGCAGAACTTTTTACTTATCACGTCCTAATGAAAAAGCT